>JASPKZ010009855.1:0-41821 GCA_030220185.1 Diploptera punctata
CACTTGCATTTGTAATCTGTTTTGTTGTTTGTGGATAAATGGGTGTTTTTTGCCGTTCTTTTTGTATTTTGTATATTGTGTACAAAATCTATAGCTTTCTGCCATCTTTCCTATAATCCATTTTTTGGAGGAAGTTATTAAAATTTTCTCTTTTATTGCTGTTAATTTCTTTTTTGAGTTGTGCGCACAGTTTTCTCCAATTTTGTACATCTTTTGGGTCTTTTGTTTTTTGTGCTTTATTTCTAGCGAGATCTCGGTCTATTTTCATTCTTTCTAATTTTGAATTCCAGAAGGGTTTGTAGTTTTTAAACTATTCCTCGTGGTATATATTTTTTTGCTGTTTTTAATATTATTTTGCATATAGATTTGTTAATTTGATCTGACTGAAGTGATCGTTTAAAGGATTTTCAAATTTGGTTTCCAGTTCATCTGTGTACAGTTTTCCAATTGGCTTTTTTGAAGTTCCACCTGGGTTTAAGATGCATTGGAAGTAAGTTTGTTATTCCCCAGTTGAATAGTAGCAATGATGGCTCTATGTCCTGAGCCAGGATCTTCTACAATTTGTTTTTTGGTTTTGGAGTATAAATTAGAAGATACAAAGAGTAAGTCAGGATTAGTTCCTGAACCAGAGTAATGTATGTATGTTGGAGGATCCTCTTTGTTGTGTATTATTTCTATGGGTGTTGAATTTAATAAGTCTTCTACAGTTTTCCCTGCATTATTAGATTTGGTATAGCCCCATCGTCGTGAATGGGCATTAAAATCTCCCATTATAATTGTATTTGGGTTTATTGTAATATGTTCAAGATTAGGGGAGTTATTTGGTGGATTATAAATTGAATATATATTGTACTGAGATTTTATTTATCCATACGTTAATTTTAATTATTTCAATTTTGTCTACAGTGCCCATTTCTTTTGATAATTGAACAGACGAAGTCATGTGTGTTCGAATTCCAACTAAAATACCACTACTTATTTGTCGTCCTTTAGGAAGTATGTAACAGTAAAATCCTTGAAGTGGTAATATTGTAACTGTTTCTGTGTGAGATTTGCTTCTTGAATTGTGAATACATCAATTTGGTGGTCAGATAGCATTTTTGTAAAGTTCAGTCTTTTTAGCTTGTGATAGTCCTCCAGTATTCCACTGGAGGATTTTGATCAAGTTTGGTTTGGTATATTTATTCCTTGAAGAAAGGTCCCGTCCGGAGATCCGAATGGGGGACTATTTTTACCTCCGGATTTGTATTTCTTTTTCCAAGGCTTCATGTTTGTATTGGAGTACAATAAACTAGTTGTAACCGTTTAGTAGTAGGCACCACATGTGGTGGTTACGTCACCCATAGAGAGAAAGTATGTATAGGAAGGAAGGAGAAATGAACCCCTAGGCTCGAGTACTCTAATACCATCAGGGTCGAAAGAAACAAGAGGTCAGTCAAGGGAGATGGATAGAAAAGTTGAAAGAGGGAATGTGGTATGGGAGGAGAAGTAATACCAATTCGGTCAAAAAAAGAACTCACCAAGCTGACCAGTGCTTGTTGGTGAGTAGCCCTTCCCTTTCGTTCATCATGCATAAGCATGATTACTAACAGCTGCACCACGAGAAGGTGAGGGATTTGGACACTAGGTTACTGTCCAGGTCGGTTCCTTTAAGCCTTCGATGGAAGGAATTAAAGGGTCTCCTCTCTGTTAAAAACAGTAGCCTTTCTTATGAATCTGGTCATTTGCATGCATCACAAATGCACTCATTGTTCAGGTCATGGAATTTCTTCCTGACACAGAGTTTATAGTGGAAACAATCTTCAGCAAATCTAATCACATTTTTGCGAAGTTGATGGTTTATTTTTCTATGTTTTTCCATAGTTTATTTCCAACCATTCTTGGCTTAATGTGATGTCTGTGGAGAACATGTCTAGATGAATGTTCAGCTTTTTTCCCCTCTTGCATATTGCAGAGTCCCATATGACATTTGCTTGCAGAGGCAGGGAATAACTGAGATCAACAAGGTACTGCGTTTCTTCCAAAAAATTTTTGAGTTAACAATTGCAAGGAAAATAGTACAAGTTGCTCTTTCTAGTAGTTTTTGTAATTGTTAATGAGCGAAATTGCAGATTTTATGTACATGGTGTTTTTTTTTTTTTTTTTCAGTTTGATTTGCAACTGAAGTCAAATTTTTTATTTATGTATGTTACTTGATTTTGAACAGGGCAAATAGTTTTAATATATGTAGGAAATCACACTATGAGGTTTCTTTAATTAAATTTGAGTTGGATATTTTGACTCGCCTAATATTCCTTGATTTGTAAGCAGACCTAGGTTTCTTCGCTTCTGCCCGACATTGTCAATGCTTCCAACTCTACAGTATGTAGCAGTTGGAAGCAACGATAATGTCGTGCAGAAGTGACAAAACCTAGGTCTGCATAAATACCAAGAAATATTAGGCGAGTCAAAATATCCAACTTATATAATTAGGACAAATAGTATTTGTTTATATTATTTTTGGTCTGGACATCTTACCTCAATATTAATGTTGATTTGTTCTTGGACATGTTTCAAACAATTCTCTGTTTTATCTCAGCTTTCCCAGACTGGTTTATTTATGTTGCATTATGTTGCACCACCTGGATGTCGATGTCAGCTCCATCCTGTGGTTGGCCAAAGAACCTCCAAACAAGGTCACCCTCCATCGTAAAATCAAAATTCATAACTTCTGTTTCTGTCTTCTGAATATAAATTTTTGTCCCAAATAGTCAGCTCGTTTGTATTTCTAACTGTTTTAATAATTTAGTGTCTGAATTTATATTATGTTTTTCAGACCAAACATGAGCAGCAACTGCAGATTTTCAATTTCTCCATTTTTAATATTTCTTATGTGTTCTTTGGTTCTAATTTTAGGTTTCTTTTGTTTTCCCTATATATATCTTTTCACAACCCATGCATTCAATTTGATATATTCCCTGACTTTTTATTTTTATCAGTTTTTTCATTTTTGTTAGTTTTTATTAGTTTATTTAAACTGTAGTTATTTTTGGTGCTAATTTAATATTAAACTTCTCAAATATTTTGAAATTTATTATGTACCCAGGGGTGATATGTGAATTTCCTATATTTTTTCATAGGTGGTTCTTCTTTTTCAAGATTACTTCTGTTTATCATTTTTTGTTTTTTATACTTTTCTATCCTTTTATGTACCATTTTTTCATCAACCCATTTTCTCTTGCTACTTTTGATTATGTGTTTTTTCTCATGATCAAAGTAGCAAGAGAAAATGGGTTTGATGAAAAAATGGTACATAAAAGGATAGAAAAGTATAAAAAAAAAAAATGATAAACAGAAGTAATCTTGAAAAAGAAGAACCACCTATGAAAAAAATATAGGAAATTCACATATCACCCCTGGGTACATAATAAATTTCAAAATATATTTGAGAAGTTTAATATTAAATTAGCACCAAAAATAACTACAGTTTAAATAAACTAATAAAAACCAACAAAAATGAAAAAACTGATAAAAAAAAAAGTCAGGAATATATCAAATTGAATGCATGGGTTGTGAAAAGATATATATAGGGAAAACAAAAAGAAACCTAAAAATTAGAACCAAAGAACACATAAGAAATATTAAAAAGGAGAAATTGAAAAATCTGCAGTTGCTGCTCATGTTTGGTCTGAAAACATAATATAAATTCAGACACTAAATTATTAAAACAGTTAGAAAATACAAACGAGCTGACTATTTGGGAAAAAATTTATATTCAGAAGAACAGAAACAGAGTTATGAATTTTGATATTCCGATGGAGGGTGACCTTGTTTGGAGGTTCTTTGGCCAACCACAGGATGGAGCTGACTCGACATCAAGGTGATGCAACATAAATAAAACCAGTCTGGGAAAGCTGAAGATAAAACAGAGAATTGTTTTGAAACATGTCCAAGAACAAATCAACATTAATATTGAGGTAAGATGTCCAGACCAAAAATAATATAATTAAAATAACCTCAAAATATAACTTCCTAAAATTAAATATTAGTATTTGTTTGTTTTTCTTTAGTTTAAATTTTGAGTGATCTTAAAATTGTTTCCTTTCCAGGATAACTGCTGTGTGTGGAGATTTCTACATTGGTGGACGTCAGTTTGATTCCCTCTCAGATCTCATAGGCGATTACACAAGCTGTTCAGACTTGCTGAAACGTGAACGACTGATTCATCCTGTTCCTCCACCCGAAACAGTTAATGATAAGAAACGTATTGTAGCTATTTTACCATATACCAAAATGCCAGATACTGATGAATTAAGGTAATTATACAATAATCTTTGTCACCAGTGTTTAGTATTATCATGCTCCATTCTTAAATATATATATTTTTTAATTTCATAATACAATATGTAGCTGATGAAAGATAAATCAGAGTTAAGACATTTCCTTTTTTGATCCTATGTTCCCCTATCCTCTACATTAAGGCTATCCAAATGGCAGCCTGCAGGCCACATGCAGCTCTTGAAGCCATTCCAAATGGCTCATGAAGTTCTCGCTTATTGTAATGTGATTTCCATTAACATTTTTTTTTCAAAAGGATTTTAAGAGCTGTCATTCTTTATATGGACTTTTTTTATTTCATAGCACAATGAGTTATATAATACTGTTAAGCATTATATCATTGTAAATTTGAAATTAATTCTACATTTATCGATTCTGTACTATGATAAACAAGTTCATCCATCGAACAACCCCTAGTTGCGAGAGAAAATTTATTTATGGCACCATGCTATGTAACCAAGGACAAGGTTAACAAAATGACATCCCTCCTCTATCCCTCTTCAATGTGATTATGTTTCGAATAGTCATATTGAATAACTATGCTACTCGTAAAATATTTATCAATTTTTTCTTTCATAAGAAGTAACTAAAGTGTATTTGTTGATTACAATTTTGGTGTGTGAATCTCTTTTATTTCCAATCTACAAGCCTCCACCTGATTATGTAAACATATTTCTAGCCTTCAGGTTCATTATAATTGGATACCAGTGCTCTACGTACACAATTTCATTAATTTTTTATGAATAACCCTATGGATTTCACTTACTTGATTCTCTTCTGCTATGATAAAGCAAAATTTATTCTTAACTAGAACTCTAATTCTTTATCACATCTGAAATTACTGCTATTGATTCTAAATTTGAAATATACTTCAGTCTATTTAGAGAAACAAAAAAGTTATTTAAATCAGTGTAACAATTGTCATTGCCTTTGTCGGAAATTTTAAAACATATTTGATACCATAGTTATCTTAACATCAATCATTTTTTTCGAAGAAGGAAATAACTATTGTTTCATTGTTTTATATCATTTTTTTCTTTCTCTAAATGCTATTGACATGAGGTACTTGCAGTTAATTTTTTTAATAATACAGTGGACACCAGTTAATTTGACATTCAATAATTTGAATAATTGAGTAATTTGATATAAGTACAATCCCCTTGAAACTCCTATTTAAAATAATGTTAAACATCCATGTTTAATTTGACGTTTTGAAGCCAACATTTGGATAATTCGAAGCCACAATTCAATTTATTGATAATGAAAAAAAAGTAATCTGAATTCTATAAAAGTTTAACTATGCATGAAAAATTCCAAGAATTCATCTAGCATCCGCATTCCTAGATGCTTATTGTTAAAATCCCATTAGATGCAAGCGAACTAGACCGTATTGTCCAGCTCTTTGTGTCATTGGGTACAGTACATAGACACCCACCCGTCACTCAAAGCCCAAAAAACTGAGAATAATGCATGTACCCTCCCTTACCGTTTACAGTACAGGTACATGTAGGCCTACATGTACACCTACAGTTAAAAACTTCTGTCAGTACAAATCTATTAAGTGATTCGATTCACAATGTCGAAACAGGGAATGTACACCAGTTTAACAGTAGAAAAAAAAAAGTTAAAAGTGCTCGGGGAAGTAGAAAAAAGGAACAAAGAAGAAGTGTGATGTTGTCAAGGAAATGCAATACTGCTGAACACTTTATCCACCTTCATAAAGAATAAAAAAATAATGGAGAGTTGGAACTTACCAAGAGGGTAGAAGTAGGAAACGCATAAAGAGGAGAAGAATTTCCTGGTTCAAACAATCATGTGATCGTAACATACAATTGAGTGGCCCATTAGTGTGTGTCAAGGCCAAAAAATTTTGCAGAAACATTGGGCGTTAAAATTTTTAAAGCAAGTGGAGATTTCAGTTCAGTGTTTTCAGGAAAGAAATGGCATTTATGTTTAAAAAAGGTGTGAGGTGAGTGAGAGTTCTTAAGTTAATAGGTAAACAATTAACGAGTGGATTACCTGAATTCACAAGGAATTATGAATCAAAAGATATATTTAATGTGGATGAAATTGGACTTTTTTCAAGTGTATGTCTAACAAAAACATTCATGTTTAAGGGGGAGCAGACTTGTACTGAAGTGCTTTAAACTTGTGTCAAACTACTAGGACTACACATGTTATGACAAAATATGGAAATTAAAAGGCGAGTTACAGAGGAGTTAAGAGTTAGATTTAAAAAATAATATCCTTTCGTAGAGGTTCAGCTGATGTTCACGTAATTGTATTCCTTTTTTTTTATAAATATTTCCTTGGTTTCTTTTCACAAAAATTACTATTGTAAGTGGAGAATTCATTAATTGAATATATGTGCATGAATAAATGAGTTTTTATTTTTTGTAAATATAATTGTTTTGTATTATAGTTTTCAGAAGGGAGATATCTTCTTTGTGCACAATGATATGGGAGATGGTTTGGCTATGGGTAAACTGCTCATCGTACTGGAGAGCAAGGAATGATTTTTCGTTGATCTTGTTGATGATCTCGATGAGAACATTGATCCTAACACAGTCTTTAGTTGGTTTCATCCCAAATGTAACAAAAAGTGAAGCTGTCGACATGTTAGTGAAAGGTATGGTTTTTAGCATAATAGAGTACAGTGCATAGAAGATAGAACCTTGTAAGGTTATAATAGGTTTACTGTATATAAATTATGTCATGTTGATGTTATTGCACTATTTATAAATATATTTGGCTAGAAAAATATCTAAAACAATTATGTCTGTTTTTTAATAACTTCAAAGGATTAGTATTTGAAAACATTATGTTTTATTAATATTTTTGGGGTACTGTAAAGTGAAGTGAATCCAATAAAAAATTACATATTTGAAGAAAAGTGTACACAAAAAAAAAAATATATATATATAATCAAATGATAATGGACTAAGATTATTAACACTTTTGTCTCTAGGTTGAACTGCTTACATTGTGTCTCATTAATAGATTATTCCATTTTTTTTTGTGTTGATCAGGGTTATCTCATCACTGTAGGCAACTCCAATCGTGTATTTAAATCTGATTAAATTTAGAATAACAAAATCATTAGGTGACATTCTATCAAAAATGTAAATAAAAAGAAATAATTGAAAATTACACACTAGAAAAAACATGGCATAATAATCAATTTCATACATCTCAATAATGGATAAATCATATTTGAAGAGTAAAATTATTCGCTCAGACTGGGGCTTTATAATGTAAAGTAAAATTCCCAAATAAATGTCTTCTTATTAAAGAAGCCTGCCATTTGCAAGATAGAAGCAAAGATTTCATAGCATTTGGTGCGCAGTAATTAACAGCGTATATAAGAGAAAAATTTGCATTTAGATTGGAACTTGCTTAGATAGCTCAGTTGGTAGAGTATTGGCCTAGAAACCCAAAAGTCCTGGTTTCAAGCCCCAGTCTGAGCATATAATTTTTCTCTTCAAATATGGCATAATAAATATAAATACAAAAAATCTTACAAATTAATAAACATGTATATTCTTTCCTTTTACAGATTTTTTTTTTTTACTTTTTTATTTCATTCCAAATTATAGGGTTCTATGTCTGAAAATGTATATTTATCTCTCTTAAATAATATTTGCTCAATTTGACCATGACTTGACTGATATCTACTTCTGCATTATCAAGAAACACAAAGGAAATCTTGTCTTCTATTCTTCTAAGAAAAGATCACTTCACTTCATTTGTCATGGTTTAATTTTTTCAACTTTTCCAACATAAAATTTGTCTTTCTTCTCCTTCTCTCTCTTTTCTTTTTCTTTTTTTGAAAACTCGACGATAAGGAAGTTGTCAATTTCAACTGCAATACTGTGCATTAATGTTTGCTTCTCTTAGGAGGACTGACTGAGAACGTCATTACTCATGGAAGAGAGATTTGATGAATTGAAGTCAAATTCACTTCCTTTAAGATTTAAATTAAAATGTTTTATACGTCACTTCATATCCAGTCTTCTAATTATACCGGTTTCAAAGCTTAGGCAGCTTCATCTTCAGTAATTTCTTGTCAACTGATGTTATGTCGATCAGGAGAACTGCTTCTTCCTCCCTCTGTTGGTGGACCAATGAACCTCTAGATCAAATCAGAATCCCTGGTAATTTCGAAGTTCACAAGTTTTCTTGAATGTTGATTTTTCCCAAACGTGAGTCCTTTTTGTTTTTCTGTTTGTTTAATTAAACAAGCTTTTGTATCAATTAGATGTTTTTCAGGCCAAGCATGAGCAGCTACTGCTGACTTTTTCACTTCACCATTTTTGACATTTCTAATATGTTCTTCCACCCTTGTTTTCAAAGTTCTTTTTGTTTTCCCTACATAATTTTTTTCACAATCCGTTCATTTGATCTGATAAATTCCTGATTTGTTTTTTCTTCAATTTTTTTCATTTTTGTTGGTTTTAATTATCCTATTTAGGCTGCATTCATTCTTCGATGCCAATCTTATGTTATACATTTTTCAAACTTGTGGTGTTACATTGTGAATTAATGTTAAGTGAATTTCTTGGAATTATTTTCTCTTCTGTTTGTTTTATTAGTGTACTTTTATTAATCAATTTTTGTCTTTTAAACTTATTTATTTTTTTGTGCATCATATTGTCTTTAAAACTGCTTTCTATTACTACATTAATTATGTATTCTTTTTCATAATTTTCTTTGCTCATAGGTATATTTACTATTCTATGAACACTGCCTCTTTGTGAGCAAAATGATTCAATCCTGAGGCCTTAATATAGTTATCTATATGTGTATTCTTTCTGTATATTCCAAATTCTATTTTGTTTTCTTCATTTCTTGTCAATTGTAGATCAAAAAATGGAATTTATCTTTCAGTTTCCATGGTAAATTTTATAGTTCTGCTCTGAATATTCAAAAGCTTTGAAGCATCGTCTCTATTTGTTTATGATTCACGATCTGCACCAAAATTTGAAAATTAAAGGGGTCTCACTTATTTTCTGTTCAAAACTTCCCATAAATAAATTGGCCAAAAAGGGTGATAGATTCTTCAAATTTCGCTCGTTTAAGATCTTCAATTGCTGAATTTCATGAATTCTTCACATTTTCTCTGCCATTGTTTTCTAGGACACATCGGAACAATTCCATACTTAAGATTAAATTAAAATGCTTCATACCTCTTTAAATTAAACCTCATTGATTTTTTCCTATAAAAGTTCAATTCCATACTTTCTGAATCCTAAAATCACGTTACTATTTTTATCCCAATTTTTTTAAAGTTTGTTTAACCAGCCTAGAGAATTCTGACTTTGGCACAACCTTTCTGGTTTGTTGTTTCCATGTATCAAGTTGACTTCTCCAAGTAGTTTTTAAGGGGTGAAAGTATGACACATCGAGGGTCTGGAACAAAGGGGTTGAATTTGCAGTACAAATAAAAATAGCAGTACAAATATGAATTTAGCAGTACAAATTTTATAGCAAGATTTTGTTACATCCAAGAAGATGCCTTTAGAGATTGTCACCAATCATTAGTTTGGAAGCTTCAAGTTTTCTGAAATATGGGAATAGAATTTGGAAGAACCAGTCTTCAAACATTGTTAAGTCGAATCAATCACTTGAATTCCTCTTATATACAAGATCCCTCTATACTTCCTTGCTGCCATAGGTTATATACAGGGTTCTTCTTTTATAACCTAACGGGCGCACATCACTTTGCCTGTGTGCGGTTGGGTGTACCACAGCTGGCTTTTATTTTTTAAAGCATGTATAAAAATCTTACCTTATAGAAGATGCTGGAAATGTCGTCCACCCTTGGGCTAAACAGGCATCTTCTTCTTCCTTCCAAGTATTAGGCCAAGGCCTGTAACGATCCTATAGAAAATTTTCCCTCCAGCGTTTCATAGGACGGCCCAGTGATCTTCGTCCACTTGGTATATAATTATAAACAGCTTTGGGGATCCGATTTGAACTCATTCTTTCAAGATGGTGTTTCCAATTTAGTTGGTACTGTTTAATATATTCCAAAATTGGCGTAGTCTTCAATTCTTTTAAGATATCAGTGTTCCTTTTCCGATCCCATCTGGTGTAACCCGCTGTTCTGCGCGCATGAATCTCATTTCACAAGCTGTTATTCTGCTTTCATGTTGTTTTCTTAGTGTCCATGCTTCACTACCATAGGTCAACACTGGTCTAGCCAAAGTGTTATATAAACGTAATCTGGTTTTTATTATTGATTTCGTACATCTCAATGATGGATAAATCATATTTGAAGAGAAAAATTATATGCTCAGACCGGGACTTAAACCCGGGACCCTTGGTTCTCTAGACCAAGTGCTCTACCAACTGAGCTACCTGAGCAAGTACCGATCTAAACGCAAATCTTTCTCTATATACATTGTAATTCCCGTCCACCAAATGCTGTGAAGCCATGCTTCTATCTTGCAAATGGCGGCTCCTTTATTAAGAAGACATATTTGGGAATTATACATTACAGCCAGTACGGCTTTTTCCAAGTTTTTATTATTGATTTCGTACATCTCAATGATGGATAAATCATAATCTGGTGTTTTTTTGTACAAGGGATGGTTTCATAACTTGATTAATAATTCCTAAACTTTTATTATAACTAGTAACTTTTTCAGGGATATCCTTTTCATCCCAGATAGAGAGATAATATCCAAGATATTTAAATTGATTAGATCTCTCTAAAATTTTATTCTGGAGACAGATTTTACTTTGTATGGGGTCCTTCCCATGAAATGCCATAATTTTAGTTTTATTAATTGATATTTCCATATTAAATTTGGCACCTATTTTTTGTAAATTATAAATTGATCGTTGCAAATCATTTTCGGAAAGTGCCGGGAAAACACATTCTGATTCACTTGATTAAGTTGGGCCACTGTAATGTTTTCGACTTCATTTGTAATATTTTGTTTTAGTTCTTCCAATATATGAGGATTTGTCTCATAAATTTTGTCTTTCAGGTTACCCCACAAGTAAAAATCACGCACTGTTGGATCAGGGGAACGAGAGGGGCCATACACCAGCACTAATCACTCTATCTTGAAACACTCCTAATTTCATTCATGGACTACTCTGCTGTATAAGCAGTAGCAGAATCTTGTTGAAACCACCCATATGATTTTCTCTTCTTCTGTCAGTTCATGAAAAAATGGGGTCAAAATATCATTTCGGTACCTCTCTGCATTTATAGTCCACTCTTAAAATATTGTACCGATTATGCGTCAAGCATTAACAGCATACCAAACTCCAACTTTCTGATCATAATGAAGGATTTCTTGAACACGATGTGGATTTTCAGATGCCCAGTACCGATTTTTATGACCATTTAGGTGGAACCATGCCTTATTGGAAAATATCAGAAGCTGTGGATCAATTAAAACCGTCATTCACTGTTGAAAACCATTTACCATAATGCATTCGTGATACTGGGTCGCCTTATTTTAAACAATGGTCATGTGTACACTTATAAGGTTTTAGTTTTAATAATTTAGTTGCATCTTCTGTAAAGTAAGATTTTTATACATGCTTTACGCGTGGAGTTTATGTAGGAGCAAAGCCGACTGTTGCACCCCAACCATGCAGAGGCAAAACACTGTGTGCCCATTAGGTTATAAATGAAGAACCCTGTCGATGTTTGCTCTTGTAAACTGCATATGGAGGAAGAACAGTACCATCTGCAGTTGCACAAATCATGGCAGATTAGATTTAGATTAGTTAATTGAAGGGTTACATGGACTAACAGCTTAAATGCAAAAATATACTTTTGAGTAAGCTGAAGTTGAAAATTACGACATTATTTTTTTGTGTGTTCGTATGACATTCCATCAAACTTAAAAAGTATATATTACCAATGTAGCATTCCTTAAACACAGAAATGAAACAAATTAATGGCTATTATGAAATACATAACTTAATTAAAATATCTGTTAATAACGACTTTCTTTTAAGTTATTGGTCCACAGAACACCAATAAATGGTTTCTATTGGAGAATATTATGTAAAATAAGAATATTCACACTTCTGTTAACTTTGTACTTTACTGCACAACAACACAAACGCAAAAATAAACTATATTCTTTTGTACCATACTTTGAAAATTACATATATAGTAGAATGATTAACTAATTTTGTGTAAGTAATATTAAAGAAATATTAACTATATTTACCTCTGTTCATACATCTTTATTATAAAATAATAAATTGGCAATATGCTAACACATTTTATATTATATTATTTTTGGTCTGGACATCTTACCTCAATATAATGTTGATTTGTTCTTGGACATGTTTCAAAACAATTCTCTGTTTTATCTTCAGCTTTCCCAGACTGGAAAGCTGAAGATAAAACAGAGAATTGTTTTGAAACATGTCCAAGAACAAATCAACATTAATATTGAGGTAAGATGTCCAGACCAAAAATAATATAATTAAAATAACCTCAAAATATAACTTCCTAAAATTAAACATTTTATATTGCATATTATGTTTATTATTTTATATTATTTTTTAAATATGCATAAAATAATGACCATTTTTTTATTTAATGAAAATATTTGATGGTATCTTATCATGGAGAGAATATGGTACTAAGCAAATATCATTTGATGAATGTTTAAAAATAAATGTTATCATTGTACACAAATATAAAAGCATATTAATATTTGAAGACAAAAAATTATGCCTAAACTTGGATTTGAATCCAAGGTTTCTGGTTCTACTTACCAGCTCACTAAACTAGTATGCTACTTAGACATCTCAATTTAAATGGAAATTTTCCTCTCTCTTGTTCAATCCCCACATGCCCAAGGCAATGAACTTTCATTCTACATGCCATCTGGCTGCTTCTTATTCAAGAAAAATTTTTATTGAGTTTTAACACTACAATTATAGCCAGTAAAGCTTATATTGGGATTTAACGCTCCTATTATTGCTTATAAAGCTTAATAATAATAATTCCATGGCACGACAGGCCTAGACGGCCTTTAGCCTACCAGCCAGCTGCTGGCCTCACATCCACATGTGTCAATCACAGAGGTAGATGGTCATCTAGCCAGTGTAGGGGTGACATGTGGTCAGCATGTTGAGTCCCCCACCTGTTATAGCTGGTTTTCTCAACCTGGAATCACTACTTATTGTAGCTGCCCAAATGCCTCAAGATGCTGGGTGAGCACCGGTCCCATATTGACTGAAATACCATGAGAAAATTTCTTCCCCTAAGGAGCCTCGAACCAGCTCTGTGCCAAGGCTTCCTGCCTTAACCACTCGGCTATGGTGCGGGATGCTAGTAAAGCTTATACAGTAAAACTTGCTCAAAGCGGAATCGCATGGGACCAATTTTTTTTTTCCACATTGGACTAAATTCCGCATTATAAAAAAACTAAAACTTAATAATCTTAGATTATAGAGTACCGTATGTCTTTTTATGTACCTTGGATTAATTGTAGTTCCGCTGCTGTTGAAAAGTGAAGTATAGTAAGTATGAGCGACTTCGGCTGTAACGCACAAAAAAACATTCCCATTTCGTCAGCATTAAAAAATGTCTTTTAGATGCGTATCCTGAAATTCAAGTATGCAGTTTCAGTTTTCGCTCACTAACTACACTTTCGTCTGCATTCTTTGATTCTCCACAAATTTCATTCCACACTACATTGTGTCGTCTTTTAAAACTGTCCAGCCAACCTGAAGATTCCTTGAAATCGTTATTCCCCTAGGGATTTAGCAAGAGCTAGAGCTTGACTTTGAAGCATCAATCCGGAAATGTTTGGAGATTTATCTTCAATCACTTTCCCTTTTTCGCTTAATGAGAATGATACATACTTTTCAGTCATCTTTATTCCGTATATTCAGAACACTACCTGTGAAAGATCGATCTCAGAACTTAACTAATTTAAGATTTACGGCGCAATTGTTATTTGCAAGACAGGTATCTGTGTTTTGCATAACAGGTGTGCAGTGAGGCCGAATCTATATGGGTAGAATCTATACAGTAAAAGCTCCTTATTTGCGGGGGATATGTTCTGCAAATCTGCCGCGAACATAGAAACCGTGAATATGGAATGGTAATTTGTATATAGGGGATACGTTCCAAGGTTACAGAATAAAATAAAATTATCAAAATAAAATCAATTAACGAGAGATTTTGAACAATTTCTATTAATTATTACTGTCAGATTTAGGCAAGGACTTAAAGAACTTGGTAATTTTTTCCTGTTTTGCCGCTTTTGAAAGGTCTTTCAATTAAGACTGATATTCAGCTGTGAATTCTGCGATAAAATTCCTTATTTTGTCTTCGGATTTCTTGATCGATTAACATTGAAACAGTGTGAATATAGACGCAAACGACTCGCCATTGCATGTAAATGGTCAAGCATTTCTATTTTTACTTTAAGTGGCAACACTAACTTTTTCCTCTTTGATACTAATTTTTCTTTCCTTTTACTGAACATTATAAACTGGGAACAAAGCACAAGAGACACATGTTATTCAATCAAAATTATTGAAACGAACAAGTTGAAACAACAGTATACCGATCGTGGTGATGGAGGCATTTATCAAAGTACATATTGACATGTGAAATACGCCAACAGCTTTTAACAATGAACTTTAGGGTCAGTGGCAATTAGGTTTGTTTTGTTTTGATATTTATTTGTTCATTTGGTTTGAATCACTATTTGTAAAAGCCGTCTTGGCACCTGCCTTCAGTAAAAAAAAAAACGCTGATGGTTAATAAATATATATATATATATGTGTGTGTGTGTACCTTTCCGCATTGGACAGATTCCGTTTTATGCAAAATAAATACACGTAAAATTACTATTATTTTGCCGGGACAAATAAATTTGTTCACATTTGGACAGATTTCCGCATTATTCATGTTCTGGATTAAACAAGTTTTACTGTTTCAAAGTTAAAATTGGGAAACACATTATGAGGTTCTTAATTAATAAATTAATGAGTCATTTTAACATCTTACCTCATATTTCATGTTTTTCAAACACGGTAACTATAGTTTTCAAATGATCTTGTCATTCATTTTCAACCGCCATTATGACTACCGGATATTCGTTGGAATCTCCCTCTATAACGTTGCCATCTGGTGTTGATTTGACGAACTTCGAGATATCGAAACTATAGTTACCGTGTTTGAAAAACATGAAATATGAGGTAAGATGTTAAAATGACTCATTAATTTATTAAGTTTTACTGTATTGATGAGCAATTCCATATGTGACTGACTGACATTTTTGCAGCAAAATGCTTGCATAAATATTACAATTGGTTGAAATTGGCAGTGTTATCTATGTGATATGATAGAAGAAAAGTGTGTGATTAAGATTGTACATAAATTACAACTTCTGAAGGAAAACAATATTATTTATTATCTACCAAAGTATGTGTGACTAACATAAACTCATCATGCAGCTTAACATGTTCATCTAAATCGTTCTCTGAAATGTGATTCCTAATTAAATTTTCCAAAATACCGTTTGGTGGGCACATATCAAGTTACTTTTTAATAAAAAAACGAAACCTAAATCACAATTAATACTGAAGTTATGACCTAATATGTGATGTGTGACTGACTGACTTTATTCTGTGACTGACATCAGAATTTTATTTAGAATTTCAAAATGCAAAATATTACACATGTAACAAAATACTATGAAACTAGATAAATAGTTTCGGTAACAGATATTAATAAAGAACTGTAAACGCTTTATCAATTCTACAAAAATTGTTAAATTTAATTTTGCTGTAAAATAAATATTAATTTAAATCAATAACATAATTAAATTAACTCGCTTACCATGTACCATTTTAAATTATATGAAATAACAAAAATATTAAATATTTAATAACAAAGTGCCTTCTCTATTGTTAAATATACCTACTATAATTGTATGTGTGTGTGTATATATATATATATATATAACTGATTGCAATTTATGTGATGCAGGATTTAATATTTATTATTTCTAGATACACATTCTTAATAAGTTGGTTATTTATCAGTGTGCATGTACTTTCAAAACAAATTATTATAAATCACAAGCTGTCCAATTGCTGACATAGTGAATTCTGTTTTTAAACAACCACACAAAACTTTAATTAGTCTGACACTGGTGATTCACTTCATAACATCAATGTATCAGATTGCTTATGCAGCTATTTCACTCCCTAGTATTCGCCACTGTGTTGACTTGACTTGACCCATTAATAAAAATAATGTTTCCTGTCTGTTACGCATGAAGTCCCACGCTGTAACTGAATGGTTTAAGTCAAGATGTCTCAATAGAGAGCACTGGTTCGAGTCCCCATGAGAGAATACATTTTCTCATGGAATTTCGGCCTCCATGGGACTGGTGCCCACCCAGAATCATGAAGAATTTGGGCAGCTAGAATATTTAGTGGTTGCGGTCGAGAAAACCAGCCACAACTGCTGGAGTATCCGACATGCTGACCACATGTCACCCTATATATTAGTTAGATGATTGTCCACCTCTGTGATTGATATACTTGGATGTGAGATCAGCAGCCAAGGGCTTTCTAGGCCTGTCTTGTCATTTAGCTTTTTTTTTAACACACAAACTTATGAATTTGTTGCGCTGATTGTTTCTTTGACAGTTGTGCATATTCTGTAACATATAGGTCCAACGCTTTCATGATATTCAAATTGTTTTCCTAAAAATTTCTTTCCTTCTTCTGTATCATTTTGTGACTCCTCCTTAACAGTTATTTGGTTGGTTTTGCAGCTCACATTACGTAGTTCTGCACAATTTTGTATCTTCTTTCCCGATTTTTCATACATCCGTGCCATCCTTTTTACTTGGCCGCCAACACATCTATAGCCCACTTTCCTTGGTATGATTCAAAGAAGTTCCATTTTTTGTCAAAATCCAAATATGCAAGTAAGCAGTGTCACATTGCTAAATATATAGGCCTATTTCTATTACCTGCTGCTCCAACTGAAAATTTTTATCACCTCAAGTTTTGGAAGAAATCCCTGTAGTTCAGAAAACACTTTTCTATAGCACACTTGCTATGTGTCACATAACTTGACACTGGAACAAAGTATTTCTTCTGAACTTCTCTGTCAGCTTCCACCTAAACTAGGCAACTGCAATAATATTGAGATATGCTAATTCTTCTAATGAACTGCCTGGATCTCATTTTGTTCTTTGAAGGTATAATTTTCTGAGAAATCAACAAGTATGTCTGCTGACTGCCTTTTAGCTCAAATTGACAAAGAAAAAGGGTCAGTAATCATTTTATGGAACAGCTGAGCCGAACAGTCATCCAGATTTCCTAAACCATTTTATGTTAATCTTCAGTGGAGTGCAGCAAGCAACTGATTGCACCATGCGTATTAGCATTATAAATGAGAGGACAAAAAGTCAGTCAGTCATGGGACTAGCGGGAAAAATAATGACATTTAGAAGAAAATGTCATCAATACGTTTTTGTTAGTTGTGTACCGATAACGTAGAATCCAAGGGGAAATTTTAATCGATCAATTATTATGTTGTGTACAGTAATTTTTATACATTTTCCATGACTGATGACCATAGCTTACAGTTAACAATTATAGGACGCATTTAAGGTATATAGAACATTCTAGTGCAATTAATATTTTTACATTTATGACTAGGGAGGACCAAAGTATGGTTTAGCAAAAGAGTTTGTGAAATAAAACAAATTAATACGTTCAAATCATTAAACAACAAATTGGTAAAATTTTGTATGTTTGTACAGGTTTGGATTATGACAAGTTCAACCACTAATATTAGATTAAAATAATACACATTTGAAACATTATCTTATAGAATCAGAAAATATGATCCTTAAATGTATATATTACATCAACAAAATTATTCCTGCATCAATTTCAAAATTTTCACCTCGGTATGACATTTTCATGGAATCGCTCTTATATAAAATATAAGCTTTACTGGCTATAATAGTAATGTTTAATCCATATAAGATGCAGGCAAATGTAGAATGAAGGCTCATTGCCTCGGGAGGATTGTATAGAGACAGAAACATTTTCATTTAAAGTGAGATGCCTAAGTGGTTTAGTGTGGTGGTATATAGAACCAGAAACCTTGGGTTCAAATCTCAGTTTAAGTGTAATTTTTTTCTTCAAATGTTAATTTGTCCTTCAGTATGAGTGATAAATTTAAAATAAAAACATTGATAATGAAAGCATATTTTAAATTCATATAAATTAATTGGATATTTTTACATCCCACCTCATAAAACATCTGTGATGTCCACTGGCACCAGTTTTCAGAAGCTATCCCTTCTATCATCAGCTAAACTCAAGATTGTTACCTGTGATAGGAGGGATGCCTTCTGAAACAGATACAGTGAAAATCACAGATGTTTTATGAGGTGAGATGTAAAATTATCAACTAATCTAACAAGAGGTTGTGTTTTTCTGAAAAAATTACGAGCGACAAAGTTGCGAGTGATTTTGTCTAATGAATAAATTCAACCTCACATTGGATTTGTAGTGACTATTTAGCGAATAATACATCAGAAGCTAAAAATAATTATGTTTAATATTTATCAAGTATGAGGTTATGTATTCCGATCTTACTTCCGGGTGATTTCTAAGATGGCTGTATAGTTATGAATAGCATATCTTTACTGTTAAATCTCTTGGGCTTGAGAAAAATCAATAACAAATGATTGTATGAGAAATAACTATTAACAATTATCCAGGTACATTATACAACATTTAACAATTTTTTTAGAGCAACAGATCTTTTTTTTTTTTTTTTGAGGTTGTTTTCTTTTGGCATTTCTTGCTGTACCATTTTGATCATACATTGTTGAATCGATATCCTTGTCAAAAAAGTTAATTTGCAGAGATATCTCTCATTACGAACAGGAAGAATCAATCTTATCAACAGGAAGAGGCAAAATTATCAGTCTGTGAGATAAATAGTCTGATTAATTTATATAAATTGATAATTTACCTCATAATGTTACCTCTCTTAGTAATTTTATTGAATTAAAAAATAGAAGCATTTCCTGATTTTCAGAAGTCAATAACAGGATAAGATGTACCTTACTTTTGGATATATACATTATGGTATTTGGAATGTTTCACTTGTCTACTAATTAAATAGGGCATATGTATCTTAATGTACATGTTCAACTATTGGCTGCATTGTTTAAAATATCCTGCAATTTTTTTCAGCTGGTCCTGGATTAGTTTCCTTGTTAGGACCAAGTGCGACCCAATTCACCTGGAGATTATTCTCTCTTCTTCCAAATCACTACAATAAGAGTCCAGAGGTTTCGCATTGAGAAGAAAGGGGTGCGATATCGGATGGGTGGTCGCACGTTTGAAATGATTTAAGATGCAAGTTCAGTAAATCGTTACAGGAAAGAGCAAATAGTAGAAGGTCCAAAGTGGTATTGGCTGTGGGTTCGGCGTTAAGCGATATTCATCTTATACTTTCGAAACCTATTTAACACATATACAGGATGTAAAGAACACTGACTAAAATATTGACTGGCAAAACAGGATTGTAGTCTGTAGTGCTGGAGCAGGAACTAGTTGTCACCAAGATGAGTCTAATTTTCTTTCCATTCAGTTCTCATTGTATTATGCGAGTCTAAATCCAATGCATTTGACTGGAACAGCAAAAACTTATAACAAATAATAATAAGTAATTAAAATAAATTGAAGCAAATGAATTTGATATTAACCCTTTGCTGCTCCCATTTACCTTCCTCCTACTGGGGCAGGATGGTCAGGGTTTTTTAAATGGGCATTTAAATTTAAATACCTATAGCAGAATCTATGTTCTCCCTTAAGAGAAAAAATCATAAAAATTAAACTGAAAAAGATAGGATCATAATTATTTTTTTATCTAATTCCTAATATATTTACGCATGTAATAACATACTCACCTAATTATATTATTTTTGGTCTGGACATCTTACCTCAATATTAATGTTGATTTGTTCTTGGACATGTTTCAAAACAATTCTGTTTTATCGTCAGCTTTCCCAGTCTGGAAACCTCAAAATATAACTTCCTAAAATTAAATATTAAATACTCACCTAATTTTGCACCTCCACATTTCGCTGCTGGTGGTATTCCAAAAAATACCCCACATGGCACAATGGAAGGTCACACTGTTTACACTTAAATGTTGTCTGTTTATCCCTTCCAGATGGAGCTTTTTTATTTTTCTCTATACACAAAGCACACACTTTTGCACGGCCTGATATTTTTTCCAAAGAATGAAAAAGTTATGGGGATGCAGTTTCGATGGGCAAACTTCTCTTCCTGCATATACGCTTGCGAGACGTGAACGTACGTATTAGCTGATGCACCATGTTTCGTCTGAAGGTCACTTGCCTGTTTCCATGTGCTGTACTTAAGAGCTGGTTTGTCAGGTCATATAAGATGAAACAATTCACAAAACACACATTTAGGATGAAATGTAATACAAAATTCCACCATTTTTTGAAGATTGGCCAACACAATAATATTCGCGTTTCTGATCACTTATAGCCACGCCTCCCATGTACTTCATGTAATTTATGACGGCATTAGGACATGGAACTTATATTTCTTCATTGCCTTTTCCTGTTTTTCTTGTGACTGAACCATCAGTCCGGAGATCAGAATTCGTGGAAAGGAGAAGAAAAACACGTTTGTCTTGCCACACTACCGCCGTCACATCTTCATGCTGCATTTTTCTGGACTCGCCCCTTTTCAATTTCAAAAGAGTTGGTTTTCTAAATTCGGCTGGCCAATTCTATCTGTTTGCCCTTGTAGTGCCACAGCTATAAGTGTATCCACGTCACTTACTCTTTTACGCGATGTGCGAGATGTAGATGTCATGATATCAACCTCAACTGAGCCTTCAGGAAGTAACTCACTTTTGAACTTCATTATCTGTGACCTATATAAGTGTTTATCCTTGGTTCATATTTACACACGTGCAGGAATGCCTACTAAGTGATTTCATCACACCCGCATAAAGAGATCACGTGTTCTGTACGCACGATGCAATATTTTTAAGGTGCTTTCATCAAGAGTGTTTTAGAGCGTTTAGGCCGGCAGGAGTCATTTAAATCTCGAGTGCTTCGGAGCATTAGGGCCGGCAAAGGGTTAATATGTATGTATTATCAGATGCTTTTTATTTAACAAGAAAATTATTTATTCTTTTCCTTGCTTCCCAATATTTTGATGTTAGATCATTATGCATCTTGAGCACTTCGCATATTTTGATGTGATGTGTATCCATTTTCATTTCCTGATGGCACAGTAGGCGGTTTGACAAGATTAACATTATTGTTCCAACTTGGCACATTTTCAAATGGAAACTAAGCCCATAATTTGGTGATAAGACTAATCTTCTGCCTCAGCTTTCTGCTTCACTAAATCCAGTGCTTCGAGATAGAACAGATTTCTTTTTTTTCTATAGTAAAAACCTCATATCTTATCCTATCCTCCCACAATTTAGAAAATATAAAATACTAATAAGATTCATATTCAATAGCAATGTGAAAAGTACAGGATGGACTGCTCGAATGTCCCTATTTTAAGTGTATGTGATGGATAAATCAATTGTTAACAACAATGCTTAGATAAAAGGATAACTCAACACATTTTGAATCCTGTCGGCAGATGGAGCAAAGACGTGGTTTTTATTCTTAGGGTCGTATCTATGAACGCATTAGACCGTAAAAGTTGTTCTCTGCTGAAAAAGTTGCATCCAAAGACGTTTTTGCATACTCGAAAGTCTGTTTATGCGATAATAATTGTCGAAATTCCTAAGTTACCTGGCAAGGTGACTTTGCAGAGAACGAATCGTGAGTAACCCGATGGGAACCGATGTACTTTGAAACCTTGCTGCTTTATCCAAGATGTCAGACCTTGAAGACTTCGATCATGTTTTCGGTATACGTGGAGAAGAGGAATTTGATAGAGTCTACCAAAGAATTCAACTGGAAGAACAGGAGAATCGGCGTAATATTGTGCGACACAGACGTCGTATACGGTTTTATTTACGGGATGCAAGCGTAAATGCATTCCTCTAGCAGACGAAAATAACGAAAGTGGTTTTATCACTGAGAATTCTGGGTAATTTCTTGCCAGTATTACGAAAAAACTACTTTTATGCATGACCAGTCAGCGACTCGCTAATTCGAACTTTGCACGTGCTCATGGAAAACTCAGCTCACCGGAGACTAGTGTCTTTATATGCAGCCCTTGGAGTTATTCTTTATCAAAATGGCAACACCATAGATGAAAGCACATACTGTTGTGTGGCATATGGAGTTTAAATCAATTGTTACAGTTCAAAGGGAGTTTCGGCGAGTCTTTAACCTTGATGCCCCTACTGCTAAAAGCATAAAGAAGTGGTATGATACTTTTTAGCTACCGAAGAACTCTGTTAAAGAAGCATGGTGGTGATCACAGAACATCCGACAAAATAGTTGCAAATGTTCAAGCCGCATATGAGTGAAAAAAAAAGTGAAGCCCTTGGAAATTGTTAAGAAGAGCTTTGCATGAACTTCAAATACCGAATTCAACATGTGATGAATTTTCCACAAAGTCTTAAACTGTATGCATACAAATTGCAGTTAATGCATAATCTGCAGCTGAATGACAAGCCCCAATGAGTAGATTTCACCAATATGATACTAGACCATATCTGTGCTGATCTTGATTTCATGCCAAAGATTTTCTTCTCGGACGAAGTCATTTTCCATGTGTCAGGCAAGGTAAACTGGCATAATGTGCAGATCTGGGATTTACAGAATCCTCATGCTACACAAGAGCATGTTCGTGATAGTCCCAAGTTGAATGTTTGGTGCAGTTTGTTATAGAAAAAAGTTGTTGAGGAAACTGTCTATGGTACCAAATGTTGGAACAGTTCTTTTCACAAATTGAACAACTGCAGCCTAACATAATTCACTGGAGGTCAAATTATATTTGAAGAGAAAAATGATATGCTCAGACTGGGGTTTGAACCTACCTTTGGCTTTCTAGGCCACCGCTCTACCGCTGAGCTTTCTGATCACTCCAAATTTAAACACAAATTTTTTCTTATACATTGTTAATTCCCGATCGCTGAATGCTGCAAGCCTTTGCTTCGATTATGCAAATGGCGGCTTCTATTTAAGAAGACATTTTATTGGGAATGTAAACATTACTTTATAAAGCCAGCATGGCTTCTTTTGATGTTTTTATCATTAATTTAACACTATTCACTGAAGGACAAATTATATTTGAAGAGAAAAATTATATACTCAGACTGGGGTTTGAACCCAGGACATAGAATATGTTCAAGAGTGCAGCCACTTTCATTTTTCATGGCTGTGCATGGTGTAATAGAACTCTACCAACAAACTTCACAGGTTGTTCAAGATTGTTGGATGAGTTTTTTAATATACAAAAACCATGGTCTCTGGTGACTTATTATATTTTCTCTAAATGAGTTGCTGATATGTTAGGAATGTAGCATACTATTGTCTTGAACTTTTATAGGAATGAATCACTATGAGGTTTAATTTAAGATAAAATCAAATGTTTCATACTTCTCCTCATATTAATCTTCTAAGTAGATTGCAATTTCGGGTTCATGGCAAACCCATCCTCAGTACCATTTTGCCGACTGATGTTATATCGATCGGAAGAACCACTTCTTCTTCTTCTTCCCTCTGTGGTGGACCAATAAACCTCTGAATTGCGATCTACTTAGAAGATTAATATGAGGAGAGGTATGAAACATTTGATTTTATCTTTTACTATTGTCTCTTATTTTATTCCAAGAGCATAATAAGATGGGTTCTGTTAGTTTATGGTTTTTACAATACGTACTTCAAATGATGATTTACTGATACTATCGAACCTGTGTATTCATAGCCACACAGACAAAAGCTCTCCATACATCCCTATCCTGAGCTAATGTTTTCCAATCATCCTATATATAATCTACTTCCCTCAAATCATAGTTAATGTTGGTTGGTTTGTATCTAATGTCGAGCACTTGATAATGAAATCATTCGCTCTCTTGCACTCCAATATTTAGCAGAAAGGCTGGTCTCTTCTACAAAAGCTGGACAACGGAGGAGATGGTTTCTTTCCATATCTTCATTTAAATTGCAAAAAGGGCATTTAGGTGAATCTGTTATGCCAATTCTGTGTAGGTGTTTATTCAAGCAGTCATGTCCCGTTAGCAGTCTGAATGTTGCTACTGCAGATTTTCTTTGTAATGTAGTAATGTCATAAGCTTGTAGATTTTCCCATTCCTTTCCAGATGTTTTCCAGGTTCTAAGTTTATTGATGTATTTATTTGAGATAATTCTTTTGATAGAGTGAAAGGAAACTGGAGCAGAAGTTGGGTTTGAAACAATTTTGCTACCCTTCTTGGCTAGAAAATCGGCTATTTCATTGCCTGTCACTCTACAATGGGCCGGAATCCATTGAAGTACAACTTTTTTATGTAGATGGGATAAATGTTTTATCATTTTGTGACATTCGATAATTTTGATGCTTTTGGGTGTTGTGTCTCGTGTTATAGCAAGAATGGCTGCTTTGGAGTCACATAGAATTACAACTTTTGTAAATTTTTGGATGTGATATAAAAGATTTTGTAAACTTAAGAAAATTGCTAGAATTTCGCCATCAAAGTTTGTTGAATTTGTGTTTAGTTTACGATAAAAGTGGACATACTGCACCAGCACCAGTGCCACCATCATTTGGTAGGCTGGAGCCATCTGTAAAAATAGTTAATGTTATTCTCCCCTTTATTCTTGGGCTGTCTGCTGGATACTTTCCTATGGTTTTCTCCAAGAAGTTTCCATGTCCCTTTTTCATTCTCCATTTGTGCCACATGTCCTGCCCATTGCAGTATCTGAGACTTAACTCTTATTATATATGTTTTCCCTTAAATATCATATCCATGTCCCTCTTTCATTCCCCATTTGTACCATATGTCCTGCCCATCACAGTCTGTGAGACGTAACTCTTCTTAAATCTGTTTTCCCATAAAGATCATGTATCTCACTGTTATCTAGTCTTCTCCATTTACCTGACTGTTGATCCCTCTTTGGTCCAAAAATTTTCGTAAAAACTTTATTCTCAAATATCTGTAATCTTAATAAATAAGGTGAATCTGGAATTGTCTTACCTCACAACTTATTGTGTTCTATTTGAAAATGTTTCAGTATACCATGCATACCATCTTCAGCTTGTCCAGACCACTGAATTTTTGTTGTCAGTTCTGGATGTCGACTCCCACTCCATGTTTTGGCTGACCAAAGAACTTGCAAATCAAATCTTTTTTTTTTTTTTTGTAATCTTTTCTGCTCCCTTAAAATAAGAGTCCACATTTTACATCCATATAATATAACTGGGAGAATAACAGTTTTATATATTTTCAGTTTAATGTTTTTGAGATGTCAAGAGTCCCTGAAATCCATGGTAATCAGTTGATTAATTTCAATAATTATTCTTAGGAATCTATTAGAACCCATCTTATCACAGTACAAAGAATATGCTATATAATTGATGGTAAAGAGAAAAATGTTTGCCTGAACTGGGAATCGAGCCCCGAACCTTTAGCTATCCATGCTAACACTCTGACCACTGAGCTAATTCAGGCTACATTCCCATCCAAGCATAAATCCTCCCTTTACATAACTCTCTTGCTATATGTCTAACACATCAACAACAAATTGCTCTCTGGTAAGTTAGTGGGTTTCTTTTATCAAAATACTCGGATAAGCTGTGAAAGTTGTCAGAGTTTTTTGTTCCATCCTGTATATGTAAATTCTCCTTACTTGTAAAGTTGATAAATATTTCCTCCATTTCAGTCCATGTCTGAGGGTGATGGAACTGTGAAATCAAAAGAAGTTCAGCATGCTGAGAAAATATATGCAACTCTGCGAGAGTGTAGGGAGCAGTCAGGTGTAAAGAAGAATAAGGGTAAGTTCAAAGTTTGAGAGCCATTTATTTTTTATTTTATTGGCAGTGTTAATATTAATATACACAATGATTCCAAATGATTTCCCCTTTTTTGGTGAATTTTTTTACAAACAATATAGTGGACGTAGACAAATTTTATGTTCATAGATATGTGGAGAAACTCGCCAAGATTTGGAAAGTGCATAGAAAACATTAAGTTTCAGGAAGTAATGAGTGTGCCCCACAAAAGCCCAAGTGTTTACTGTACCTCGTATTCTCACCTTGTGTCTGTTTACATTCTCATTGAGGGAAAAAAAATACCTCATCACTAAAATCATCTTCTTCCATGCGGTGGAGAACATCTGTGTAGATTCGGATGCAGATGATAGTCATTAAGCTGTTGTACTGGTTTATTTTAGGAAGTAACATTTTGAGGTTCTTTTTAATCAAGTTTTTTTGCGACTGGAAAACATCTTACCTCAAATTAATGTTGGTTCAGTTTAAACGTTTTTCAATATAATCTTCTATATCATCGTCATCTTGGCCAGTGCCAAGCTGAAGATGATATAGAAAATTATATCAGAACATGTTCAAACTGAACCAACATTAATTTGAAGTAAGATGTTTTCCAGTCTCAAAAACAACTTGATTAAGCTGTTGTACTGCTTGCAACAACTGCAGACAGTATGATTTGAACTTCAACCGTGAACGTAATACACACCATACAGTTGTTTGTTGCACATGTAACTTTCTGCTGGCATGGCAAGTTGATTTTTTTTAACTTTGCTTAAAATTCACCCAAGTTAGAACAACTGCTTCTTGTGGGACACATGGCTGAACAGGATATTTTCGTTTACACAGGCATCCTGCAGTCACTAATTGATTGGTCTTACTGTTTGGTGGTTCTTTATTGACCTTTGTTCGAAAATGTCGCTGCACAGTTATAATTGATCTTGTGGAATGAAATTACAATGCTACAAATGCATGTTTAGCACCAGTTGCCATTTTTATAAACTCAAGTCCCTATGTGGGTAATTTCTAATATAATTTTGAGATATATGTTGTAATATTCTCTATTCTATAGTGTTCTGCCCTAGGGCAAGTCTTTCACTTCAATCATAGCATTTCCATGCTATGCTTTGCAGCTCTACTAGGGAATTATAGGTGTGGTAGCTTCCTGCTGATTTCCACACCAGTGAAAGATGGTAATGATGATGATGATGACCAGATGATGTTCAGGGACCTTTTGGGCCTTATAGCTACCTGACATTTGCCTTACAGGTGAGAAAAAACCCCGGAAAGAAGCCTCACCCAGGAAGCTTGTCCCGATCGAATCCATGTCCACTGTGTGACAAGGCAGCACACTACCTTGACACTTTAATAAATAAGATGAATCCGGAGTCATCTTACCTTATAACTTGTAGTGTTCTATTTGAACTAGTTTCGGTATATCACTTATACCACTCCATCTTTTGGCTGACCGAAGAACTTGTAAATCAAATCTTTTTTTCCCTGGTTTTTTTCAAAATTCGTAATCTTGTTTTTATTATTCTGTATGCAGATCTTCTCCCAAACAGTGGGTTATTTTGTTTCATCCAACTGTTTTAATAATAATTTTGTGTTTTTCATTGATTTTATGCTTTTTAGACCAAACATGAGCAGCCACTGCAGATTTTTCTACTTCTCCATTTTTTTACATTTCTAATGTGTTCTTTTGTTCTAATGGTAAAGTTTTTTTTTTTTTTTTTCCTATGTATATCTCATCACAGTCAGCACATTTTATCTGGTATATTCCTGATTTTTTTCCCTCATCAATCTTTTCATTTTTTTGTTAATTTTAATTTTCATATTATATTTTAAATTATCACTTTCCAGACATGGGTTCCACAGGGATGTATGGAGAGTTTATGTCTGTGTGGCCATGAACCTACGGGTTTGATAGAACCAGTGAGTTAGAGTTAGTTAACAATTTCCAGAATAGGACTTAGTTTCTCTATTTTATAAAGAAAAATTAATGGGCTCGAGCATTAATTGTTCTTTTTAAAATAGTTTTAATTTTAACATTTATAGGAAAAAATCACTATAAGATTTAATTTAAATCTTAGTTTTAATTTGTTTATTTAGGTTGTAATCTTTTTTAGGTGCTAACTTGATATTAAATTTGTCTAAAATCTTTTGGAATTTATTGTGTGCCCATAGATATATGTGAATTTCCTGTATATTCAATTTGTTTTTCTATCTGAAGAGTGCTTTCATTAACCAATTTTTGTTTTTTGTACTTCTATTTTTCTATGTTTTTTTTCAAAACAATTTTCCTATGCTACTTTATTTATGTTTTTTTTTTCTCTAATTCAAAATTTTCTTTTATACCCTTGTATGTTTACTGGTATATATGTTAAGCTGTTAATGACTGAATGTTTGTGTGCTATATGATTGATTCCTGTTGATTTAATATAATTATTAGTGTGTGTTTCTTTTCTATGAATACCAAATTCTATTTTCCTTTTTTCTTCATTTCTATATAATTTGAGATTAAAGAATTGTAAATGTTTGTTTCTTCAGTTTCTAAACTTCACATGCCAATATAATGATACACCCAAGTCTCATCATAGGTGTGAATAATGGGCCAGGAGCTGCTAAGAGATTTTCATTCAAACATTTTTCTGGTCCTCAGTAAGGAGGTGTGGCACCCATCTTGCTGGGATTTTTTGGAAACAAGTTCATTGTCAATTATTTTCTGAGCACTATCATAACTTATGCTAAACCGAGTAAGCAATTTCACAATGTGTTGGTCGCTATCAATAAGATCACAAGCAGCCTGAATGATTCTCTCATGATGCTGGTCCTCCGCCGTCATTGATGGTCTTCGTTTTTGACAGCAACTTGTCCTCTTAGAAAAATTCTACGCCATTCTTAAACTTGGGTCTTTGAGATGATGGACTTACCAAAGTGTGCTCAAAGTCTCAAAATTTTCACTGCCCAGGAGGTTTCATCCCTCCTTTAGCAAAATATTTGATTATGATGCATTGCACAACAGACATGTGTACTTCCTGCTTATTTATGGTGTACTGACTACTGCTGAACTGAAAATAGAAACACATATTTCATTCATTTAAGCAAAGCGGAATCGCATGGCACCAATTATTTTTCCACATTAGACAACATTCCGGATTTAAAAAAAACAAAATATTAACCAATCTTAGATTATAGAGTACCATATATCTTTTTATGTACCTTGGGTTAATTGTAGTTCAGCTGCTGTTGAAAAGTGAAGTGTAGTATGTACGAGCGACTTCGACGGTAACGCGCAAAAAAAAGGTCCTGTTTTGTCAGCATTAAAAATGTCTTTTAGGCTCGTATCCTGAAATTAAAGTACGCAGTTTCTGTTTCCACTCACTAACTATACTTTCGTCCACATCCTTTTATTCCCTGCAAATTTCATTCCACACTACTTTGTGTTGTCTTTTAAAACTGTCCACAACCAACCTGAAGGTGCCTTGAAATCGTTATTCCCTAGGGATATAGGAACGGCTAGAGCTTGACTTTGGAGCATCGGTCCAGAAATTTGGAGATTTTTTAATCATGGACTTGTGAAACACTCCCACACCTTGTTGATTTCTTCGTTTTATTTATTTATTTATTTTTGCTATTCATTTGACCATTTCCTTGCATCCATTCATTTGTTCATTTTTTTTTTGTGTTTTAAAATCTCATAAACTCATGTTTTTCGACATTTAGATTTAGTCATTATTTTGCGTACTGAGAGTTTGTTTTCCTTTTTCTTCAATCACTTTCACTTTTTCGTTTAATGACATTGATACAAAGATTTAGCCATCTTAATTCTGTAAATTCAGAATGCTACCTGTGAAAGATACGTACACAATCTGTAGAGATTACTACTTTATATAGTAGCCAACTACAATTAGTGTATCCTGTTAATAATTCTTCTCTGGTGGATTGGATACACTTTACCATAGGTGCTGGTTGAAGAAGAATGATGTTATTTCAAATAACTTCTTGACACTAGTAAAAGTAATACACTTTATTTCTCATCACTTCAAACAACATTACTTTTTTCTTCTATTCACATATATTCAATCTACACCTTATGAACATTGTTTAAACACACTTTTACAAGAAGACCCAACATGCAACCTTCCCGGACTGTAGATCTTGCTAAAGTGATGCCACTACTCGCGCCAAGCTAGAACAAAGGACACAATGACTTGTGCCAGTGTTGCCATATAGTAACACTATTCAAAAAGAGCCAACTTATGTAATGTTGCCAACAATTACATGATTGCACCACATTATACAACAATCATCAAAAAAGAAAAATCTTATATTAAATTAATGTTGGGAAGTAAACATTATGAGGTACAATCATTAAAATTCATCGGAGAACATATTGTTTAAACAACTCACCTCACCACACTGAGTTGGAGTTATGGCTGAAGATGAACATGACTGTGTTTGAAATCGCGATATCATGGAAGCATGAATCCTATGAGGTGAATTGTTTAAACAATATGTTCTCCGATGAATTTTAAAGAAAAATCTGTTTTCCTAAATAAAAATTAATCTTAGAAATAAGGCATAAATTGCTGTAACATAATCAGTCTCAGATCTTAAACTAATTTAAGTTTTTACAGTGCACTGGTTATTTGTAAGACAGATGTCACATGCCAAATATTTGTTAAATGAACCTGTATTTCGCAAGGCGGGTGTGCAGTAAGGCCAAAAGAAAATTCCAGATTCATGTAGAAACTATTTCACTTGGCGGCAGGAATCATCACTTATTTTTAATTCGGCCTAACGGGAATTCAATGAAGTGGAAACTAATTTATTTCTCTACCCTTCCACCTTATAAACATTTTTTCGTGAATTGTGTAGAAATAGCCTTCTGTTTCCGCGTTGGACAGATTCCATTTTATACATGTAAAATTGCTATTATTTTGCCGGGACCAATAAATTTGTTCACATTGGACAAATTTCCGCATTATTCACGTTCCGGATTAAAGAAGTTTTACTGTATATTAATACAAATTAACATGTACTATAGTGGAATGACATGTGTTAATTTGCTGTGAGATGTAAAAATAATTTAAAATGGATGTTATTTGTTACCTTCCTTGCTAATTGTAATTAATAAGTTTGTACTTTTATTTCAGGCATTAAAATGCAGGGTTATTTGAACAAGAAGAGTGAAAAGAATAAGAAATGGAAGTCTATGTATTTTGTACTGCTAGTAGATGGAACAGATACTCATTTATATTTTTATGACAATCCTAAGGTAATTAATTGTATTCCAATAAATTATATATTTCTAATAAATTAACATTATAATATTATATGTCAGTGATAAAAAATAATTTAATAATATGATACTATTTACTTTTTGTATTTTTTAACAATACAATTATATGTCAGAATATCAGTCCTTTAATGATAGAATATAGTTACTTTTTTTTGCTCAGGTACAAGCTCAATTATTATTTCAGCTAGTCCATGTTGCCTTACTAGTAGTCTAATTAGTATTACTAGAATTGAAAAGAGTAATTTGTTTTGAAACAAGGACATTTATGTTAACCTACAACCCCTCAAAATGAACTGGACATAAACAATTTCTATACCATGCACACTGTACATCAAGAAAAATATTTATGTAGACTATGGTCAGTATTTAAGAATGCACTCATGCGTAAAAGGTGTACTCAGGTATAAATTTTGTGACTCCCAGTTGCAAAGACAGTTTCCAGACTCAGGGAATCTGTTCATTGCAATAAATAATTGCCAATTCGAGTGGAAATAATGGAATATCATGGGGATGTGAAACTGACAGGTGCAATTTTCGACAGTTTGATATATAGATTATTAAATGTTCCATTAAATAAAGAAGGATTTAAGAAATTTTGAACATAGCTAATTTAAATGGTTTTGGAGAAAAGAAATAAGTGTAAATAAATTTAAGAAATTCAGACAACAAAAAAGATTGAAAGAATACACTACCCTGCAATCTGATTCAAAGAAAGGAAAAAACAGTTTAAGAAAATTAAGTATCATCCTTGAAGGAAATACATAAACAAATTTCAAGAAATTCAACTATTACATTGCGCACCGATAAATAAATTTAGCCTTGGTCATCTATTAATAACTAATAAGAAGTTGCACACACCAGGTAGCAAAAAATCTGGAATTTATCAAATTAATTGGTAAATACTGCAATTAAAGTATACATAGAAAAAACAAAAAGAAAATTGGACCCTTGCACTAAGGGAACACTTCAGAAATATTAACAATGGGGAAAATTGAAAAATCAGCTAGGGCAGCCCATAGTTTATTGGGAGAGATATAAAATTGAAAAAGAAAGCCATCCTATTTTAAAAACATTGGAAAAACCCTTAGATTTTGTGACCAATTTGGGAGAAAGAACATATTCAGAAGAACAAATTTATGATCAGTGAATTTGGAGATTCTAAAATGGACACTGACCTCATCTCAAAGTTTCACAAATCTATCAACACCAGATGGCAAACGTTATGGATGGAGAAGGGTTCCAACAATTCCAACGAAAATCCAGTAGTAGGTCATACTGTCGGTGAAAGAATGAGAGAGATCCTTCTCTCGAAAAATAGTTCCCGTGTTTGAAGAAACATAAAATATGAGGTACATCCACATGTATCCATAGTAATTCTGCCCGAAGGCAGGTCCTTCACGACCAATTATAGAATTTTCATGGCTAGTGCTTGCAGCTTACTAGGGAATTGTGTAGGTGTGGTAGCTTTTTTTTTCCCGTTGCTTTTGTAAGATGTTTAAAAAAATGAGTCATTAATTTACGAAACTGACAGGTTTTTATTATCCCACGTTTTTGTCTCGGATGGTGGTTAGACTGTTTATGTAGGTATCTGTCTGTGTGTGTTATTTTTCCTGTAAACCTTGTGTCCAAGTGTCATGTCTTGGTTTCGGATTACCAAAACATCCAAAAACGGTTAGACTGTTGTTTTGTTCTATTTCCAGGGTGAATTGGATGCTGGGGACAAATCCCATTTATGTGTTTCTTGAAGTTATCTAGTTCCTCCTCACCGTGCTCCCAAATGACGAAGGTGTCATCCACATATCTCAGCCAAACTGTGGGTCTTAAGGTAGCATTCTCCAAAGCCTGTTTTTCAAATTTTTCCATGGAGAAATTTGCTATTATGGGACTTAATGGACTTCCCATGGCCACGCCATCTATTTGTTCGTAGAATACACCTCTCCATTGAAAATAAGATTCTGTGAGACATATGTTGTAGAGCGCTGTTATATCTGGAGGAAAGAGTTCTTGTAAGTATGTCATTGTATCTCCGATAGGTACCTTAGTGAATAATGCAACCACACCGAAGCTTAGTATTATGTCATTCGGCTTGAGTTTCAGAGTGTCTATCTTTTCTATGAAGTGCGTGGAGTCTCTTACAAAAGTGTCGGTTATACCAATATATGGTTTCAGCAGTGAGGCGAGATACTTGGCGAGTTCATATGTAGGTGAACCAATGGCCGAAACAATAGGTCTGAGTGGTGTTCCTTCCTTGTGTATCTTAGGTAACCCATACAATCTAGGTGGCAATGCTTCTGATTTGCACAATCTTTGTTTAATGTCTTCATCCAGTGAGGAACTCTTGATAAGTTTATTAGATTTACGTAGAACTCTTGCCGTGGGATCATTTTTTAGAATCTTGTATGTTCCTGGATCTAAAAGCTGCTGTATTTTCTGGTTGTATTGCTCGTGTTTCCTTGATGATGGTAGCATTTCCTTTATCTGCAGGGAGAATGATGATATTTTTGTCTGAGTTTAAAGTTAGTAAAGATTCTTTTTCTTTTCTTGATAAATTGCTCGTAGGTGGTTTGCTTTTTTGGAGAATGCGGGACACTTCGCCCCTTATTTCCTCACTCTGGTGAAGAGGCAGCTGTCTTATTCCGGCTTCTACATTGGCTATGATGTCTTCAATAGGTACTGTTTTAGCCGGCCGTGAAAGCCTACAATTATAAAAATCCGGTAGTCATAATTCGGCTGAAGATAAGAGGGACTCCCTGAAAACTGCAGTTCCTGTGTTTAAAAAAAGCATAAAATATGAGGTAAGATAAGAAGTGACTCATTCATTCACTAAAAATTCTATGCCTGATCATCCAAATTTCTGGGCATTAAACTACTACTACGTTATTAGGTTTTAAATTTAGAATTAAAAAACAATGGCTATTAATTCTCATGCATCATCATTACATTTCTATCTAATTAACCCTTTAATTTTCATATTTCTGTTAGTTAAATACAAGTGATTAATGTATTGAATTTACCGCAGTGTGATTATAGCAGTTCTACCAGATCTAACATAACAATTTTGTTTAAATATGCTCTATGTATATATTGTATAATTGTAGTGATTGTTGGATTACAGCGCAACAAAACCAAAGGGATTGATTGATCTAAGTTGTGCATACCTTTATCAAGTGCATGACAGCGTGTTTGATCGACCACACTGCTTCCAGTTAGTAGAAAGAGCTCTTCCTTGTTTGGCGACAACCACGTACCTTTGTGCCAATACAGCAGACTCAGCACAAGACTGGATTGCTGCTTTAAAACCTCTGTGTGTGACACAGCAAACTCGTGCTCCGAAAGTACAACGATTACGAGAATTGAGATGTCTTCAACTCCATGTTCTTGATGCCCACAGGTATGTTCAAATGTTATATTCACCAGTAATTTGTAATTAATAAAAATCTACAAGGCGGTTCAGTGGCACAAGCGGTTAGACGCTCGCCTCTCATCACTGGGGTCCCGAGATCAAGTCTCGGTCACTCCATGTGAGTTTTGTGGTGGATGAAACTGAGCTTGGGCAGGTTTTTCTCAGAATTTTCTTCTGTTTTCCCCTGCCACAATTGCATTCCACCATTTGTCCATACTCATCTCATCCATTTCATTCATCTGCCCCCATGATGGTGCTTCAGGCGTGGTCGACCGGCACCCTTGTCATTCACAGACCTCTATATATGGGGTTTCATCTCATCTCATCCCTTGACCTAACCCTCAGTTGGACACGAGTTGAGGACATTATTATTATAAAAATCTATAAATTAATCACTTGCATCAAGAGACCTGAAAATAAACAATGGATATAGGAAAACAATTAATGTGAATGCCAGTAAAAAATAATATAAATATTGTCAAACTTATATGCATATTCCAAGGAACACAGTAATTTATTACAATTATATTTGAGCATCTTCATTTACAGTACATTTATAGTCAGCATTTGTATTTTTGTCTATAGCAACTGATTCGTACTAATCAAAATTATTGCGTGCGTTATTGACATAATCGATCAGAAATACATAAAGTTTTATTTCAACGTCCATGTCATAAAGCTATTCTGTAAACTTAAGCTTGTTTCATTCATAATTCCCGAAAGATCATTCCATATCTTCATTAGAAGAATAGTCTCTAATTTTTCCTCCCTATTTTTCTTTTCCTAGGCTTTGGGCTTCATTTCTTATTTCTCCTGGTTGATTGTTGTCACTTGCAATTGATGACAAAGCTTCAGAAATAACCATTTTGCAAAGCATTAATAGCATTAGCACATACAGACCATCTAGTATCCGGGAGAGACTTCAGGACTTTATTTGCAACCAAATGCTCTGTCATAATTTTCCATCATTTGGTCGAAGCCGAGAACAAATTGAACAATTTTTGGATAAACTGAAAGTATGCTAGTGATTCAGAAACACATTCAACAGCCTAAACACCTACTAAATGTAGTGAATGTGTCACATATGGAACAAAAATTGCAAATTCACATTTTTCTTTTATTTTTGACTGAACACCAGAATACTTTCCAGCTATATTTGATGTATTATTGTAACTCTGCCCACGATAATCTTTTGTAGGAATATCAAGGCTTTCAAAAAAGTTTAAAATGGTATCTGCTATGTATTGTACTTTATTGTCCGCATAACCACATTTTGCAAAACAATTTAGTTTTAAATTTAAATTTGAAGAGAAAAATTTTTGCCTAGACCGGGACTCGAACCCGGGACCCTTGGCTTTCCAGGCCAAGTGCTCTACCAACTGAGCTACCGAGGCGAGTTACGATCTAGACGCAAATTTTTCTCTTATATACGTTGTAATTCCCTATCGCCAAATGCTTTTGAAACCATTGTTTCTATCTTTGCAAAAAAAAATTTTCTCTTCAAATTTAATTTATCTTTCATTGAGAAATGTTAAATTAATAATAAAAACATAATTTAGTTTTAATTTATAAAGAAAATTTAATGCCTGAACTGGGATTTGAACCCGAAGCTCTAGCTTTGTTGCTAATGTGCTGACCATTACACCAATTCAGACTTCATGTGCAATCATCAATTTTCCTTTCCTAATGTACTATTGTCTCATCTGAAGCAGCTGGCATTCACTAGGCAATGCGAATGGACGGCTTCTAATTCAAAAGGACATTATGAGAATTTACATAACTAAATGCCCAGTAAAGTTTTGTATTGTTGATTGGGTCACTTGTCAAGATGAAAACAGTGACTTTTTTTTTTAATATTTAAAAGAAGTGACACTATGAAGTTTATTTTAAATAATATGAGTTAGAAAATGCACGACTCGCCTCATATTTGTAGTTTCTTGAAGACCTAGGGTTTTTACATTCTTTAAGGTAGAATATTTTTATCACTCACCTCATATTGTTCTTCTTATTTGATTATAAACTAGTTTCGGAACATAGTTTCTGTTCCATCCTCAGTATCGTCACGACCGTTGTTCTGTCGTCTTGAAGAGCTCTTGGCAGAACAGAAACTATGTTCCGAAACTAGTTTATAATCAAATAAGAAGAACAATATGAGGTGAGTGATAAAAATATTCTACCTTAATGAATATACCTCATAGTGAGAATTCCTAAAATAAGTTTTGACATTCTACCTGTCATTCTTTCTAGAAAGAATTGACAAAGACAGGTAGAGTGTTCAAATCCCAGGGTCTTCAAGAAACTACAAATATGAGGTAAGTTGCGCATTTTCTAGCTCATATTATTTAATGAAATGAATGTCTTGCATGACATCTGTTTTCAATTTGACTTCCTCTTCTGTAAAAACTGTTTCCTCTATTCCTGCTTGAAGTTCTTTATTACTCTCAAATCAAAGAGCTGTACAATACTGTTGCAGTCAGGAAGGTAAAACATCACTTATATTAACCTTTTGAATGCCATGCCCGGCGTGCGCCGGTGAAAGTGTGTGTACAGCGGTATGCCATGCCCGGCAAGCTCCGGTTTTCAATCTTATTATTTTAAATATTTTTTCCTGAAGTTTTTACTTCAATAATTTAAAATTATTTTTCGTGCTGTGTTTGTACTTTGCACATCCCTTACAGAATAACGGTATAGGCTAGTTGTAAATGCATTTTCTAAAGGAGGGTGTACATTCATGTTTCAAGGCCTTTTTTTTTTTTTTTTGGCTATGGAATATTGCAATTTCAGGATTTTCTCTTTATTTATTTTATTTTTAGTTGAAAAGATACCTGGCCAAGGGGTAGGTCGTGCTGTGAAACACAGTGATTCATGTCTCGAAGTTGACGAAAATACAATACGCGAGTTTATTGTGTCAGTTTTATCAGAAGATGAGAGTGACAGTAACAGTTCATCAAATGGTTATTCGTTTGACGAATGTGATAGTAGTCCTGATACTAAGAGAATATTATTACAATCTTAAGCCTGTAAATAGTAAAGCAAGTGATGTAGACCTAAATGGGTGTGAGTGACAGTGGTGGGCATGTCGCGGCAGACAAAACACGTGGCATAAAACAGCTGTTTGACTGGAATGGATTCGAACCCAGGACCATAAAAAATGTTCAACAATTTGAATATTATAAGTGTTTAGTGATAATGTCATCAAAAGTATTCAATAGGATAAATGTTTTAGTGATGGTGATAACAAATTTCAATGAAGACACCGTGCTGAATTTGAACCTGGGATCTTTACAAGTGGAAGCAACATCGCCTAACCTTCAAATAAATGTATAATAGTGAATATTTAATTTTAGGAAGTTATATTTTGAGGTTATTTTAATTATATTATTTTTGGTCTGGACATCTTACCTCAATATTAATGTTGATTTGTTCTTGGACATGTTTCAAAACAATTCTGTTTTATCGTCAGCTTTCCCAGACTGGGAAAGCTGACCGTCATAATGGCGGTTGAAAATGAATGACAAGATCATTTGAAAACTATAGTTACCGTGTTTGATAAAACATGAAATATGAGGTAAGATGTTAAAATGACTCATTAATTTATGAAATTACTTCTTGAGCATTAAGACTGTCTCTGAAAATCTTGCTTTGGAGTTGGAATAGTAGTTCACAGGTAGCTTTTTCACATTTTTTTAAGAACTATGGTTTTGTGGATTTGCCAAAAGCTATGGGTTCTCATTTGTCCGATCTGTTGTTGTTTGTGCACAGAAACCGAGTCAGTCATTCTTTTGCATTTCTTCCTCCGTGGCATGATCTCCTTTTCATGCTAGAGTCTGGTCTGGAAGACAATTGAAAAATAGGCTTGTCTCATTTGCATTATAGATGTCACAACCGGTGTATTCCTTCAGCAGTACTGGTAGTTTTTCGAACCTGAGGTCCATGGAGTTGGTATCCACTGCAGTATTTTCTCCCACCAATTTTTAAAAAACCAGGCCATGACATTGTTTGAAATGGGATATCTAATTGTTGGAAGGAAAAAGTTTTCAATTCCTATTGTTACAATTTTGAATGTTTTTCCTTTAGAATGCAATGGGAATGTCTGTTGGACCTACAGGGAAGAAAAAATTAAACTTGTAAAAACTTGAAGATTGCATAATCTGAGGAGCTGACATTTCAATGAAAATGTCAACTGGTAGGATTGACAATAATAATTCATAAAGTAATGGATCAGTGGTTCCCAGATCCCATTATCTAATCAGGTATACTCTGTAAGGGAGATTGAAGAGAAATTCACAAATAACCATAAAAATTCCATACTGCAACTTGCTACAGCACATTATGAAAACATCATTCATAGTATATCTATGAGTAACTTATAAAATTGTTTAAGATTTAAAAACAATGTGGGAATTATATCTTTCTGGACTGAATATTCCAACCAATAAATGCAGGAAAACAATCTGTCAAGGAATGATAAATGCAGGTTTTTTATCTCCTCATAGTTCAAATGTGATTGGTATAGGGACTAGAAATTCAATGATGAATCCGGAAAAGTTAAATTGAATTTTCACTGTATTGTCCATCTCGCTGCACAATGCAGTATTTTCACCAAAAAGCTGGGAAAAAATATTTATTTGCTATAAAAATATCCCATAGGATTTTTTTTTAATAATTTGTTTTCTATTTTTCTGATCATGTGTGATATTTCCATATATTATTTTTTTTTTAATTTTGACATTCACAATGATGAACAATTATTATTTTGAAAAGAAAAATTAATGCCTGAATCATTAATTTCTAGTTCTGGAAACTTCTAGTTTTGTACGCTAGTGTGTTAACCATTACACTATTTCAGGTTTCCTATACTAACTAACTCACTGGCACTATCGAATCTGTAGGTTCATGACAGTTTGGACATAAGCTCTCCATACATCCATATCCTGAGCTAATGTTTCCAATTCATCCCCTGTATAATCTACTTCTCTCAAACTCATCGATAATGTTATTTTCCCACCTGGTTTTCCTACAAGAAACTTCAATGCACGTCTTTCATTCCTCAATTGTACCACGTGTCCTGCCCATCACAGTCTACGAGACTTAACTGTTCTTATTATATGTGGCTTCCTATAAAGGACCATATAGTTCACTGTTATGGAGTCTTTCCATTCAACTGTCTGTTCATCTCTCTTGGGCCCAAACATTTTCGTAAGAACTTTATTCTGAAATACTCGCAATCTCCTTTCCTCCGTTAAAGTAAGGAGTCCATGTTTCTCATCCATATAATATAACTGGGAGAATAACTGTTTTATATATTTTCAGTTTAACATTTCTTGAAAGGAGTTGGGACGTCAAGAGTCTCTGTAATGTATAATAGCATGCATTTCCAGAATTGAGCCTATGTTTAATTTCTTTGGCATCTCATTCCTATTGTGATTATTGTTCCTAGATATTTGAATTTCAGCCACCCTCCTCAAAAATTTTCCTCATTTGTCATTTAGATGTCCATTTCCATTATATAATGTATTTTTATGTTTGACCATATATTTAGTTTTATTTATATTTACTTCCAGGTTCCAGTGTTACTCAATAGTGTGTGCATGTTGACCTTTAGTATCTCCTCGCTATCTCGCCCAATGGTACCTACAATCATCAGCATAAACTAACAGCTTATTAATACCATTGAGTTGTAAGCTTCTTCCATCATTCAAATTTGATAGCATGTTCTTGTTACTTCGTATAAGCCGAACGTACTTTCTAGGAAATTCTGAACTCCAGCAGGATACTATATAACTTCTCCCTCTTAATTGAAAAATATGCCTTTTGAAGGTCTACGATTAGTTGATGTACAGTACCATATATTCCTGTTTATTTTCTAAAATTCTGTCTTAAACTAAAAAACTGATCTGTTGTAGACCTGTTTCTTTTAAATCCACATTGATGATCTCCTAGAATGTCATCAATATAACGATGTAAATCTGCTTACTAAATTATTTGTTAGACATTTTATACGAAGTTGAAAGTAATGGGATGCCCCTTTAGTTGTTACAATCAGTTTTATCTCCTTTCTTATAAATTGGTGATGATAATCGATTATTTCCATTCAATCTGGAAGAGCTTCTTTATCCCAAATCATATTAAGCAGCTGGTGTATCTTGTCCATCAATTTTTCTCTCCTCCTGATTTAATCAGTTCTGGCTGGGATCTCATCTGAACCTGATGCTTTATACATCTTCAATTTTTCTATCACCATTTCAACCTCTAATGCACTAGGTTCTGCGACTAGCATTTCTCCTGTCTGTAAATTATCATCTTCAATATCCTGTTCCATCTATTTAATATACTCCTGGAATCTGCATTCACTATCCCCATTTTTATTCCTAATTATGTTGTTCTAGCCTGGAAAACCTTTCTTCTCACAATCCTAATTCCCTGATATAATTATCTATGTTCTATTTTTTGGCATTCATTTCAAGGATCATCATAATCTTCTCTCTCAAATATTCCTTCTTTTTACTCTTTTAGAAACCTCATGGTTTCCCATCTTCTTACTACTCCAGTTGCTCTAAATTTACCTCATTTAGCTCATGTAACCCATTTTCATTTTTGCTAGCTTTCTTTTCTTATCAGGTTTCCGATGTGCAAATGTTAATCTTCTTTCTCATATCCAATTCTCTTTTCATCATAAGCATTTCCGGAGCCATCACTATCAGTGTATCTGGTGGATCTACTAATTTCAAGGAGTATATTGTTAATGAAAACTTACATAACTTTTACAGCAGTTATAAGCTTTTATATGTCAATGTATTAATTTT
>JASPKZ010009856.1:0-63408 GCA_030220185.1 Diploptera punctata
ACATGTAGAGACAGGGCAACATTTTTATTGCCATTCTGATAAATATTCCTTTGGAAAATTTCCACGACTCAGGTCAAGTAAAAACTTAGTTTGATAGTCATATGTACGTTTTTTTTTGTATGCAGGCGGTGACTATCTCTGGTGTTGCTTAATCAGTCATAACGGTGCTGTTGAGATTAGCATACAGCTGGAATTTAGTTGTTGAACATATACGATTTTAATAATGTAAAGTGCTAGTGAAACTGAATTGAGAGAAATATCGAGAGATTCATCAAGTGCCTGATATTACTAACATGATGAACAGCACAACATTTTATAGTTGGAATAAGGATAATTAATGGACAAACAGTTTTTTTGTGGTGTATCTGAACCCAGAATAAAATAGAAACTCAGTGAAATTGTAGAATGATTCGGATTTATTTCAATAGAGACATATACAAAAATTTTATCCTATTCTGAATACAAAGGCCTGTGTAGAAAATTCCCACCTCATACGTACAATTAATAACTTCCTTGGCAGTCTGGCTGCTTTAGCACTTTTTGAAGTGTTTATAGGTCATGTGGTAACGGGAGCACACTGCCAGCAATACCCTCAGTATGGAAAACAGAATGCTACTATACATGGATTTTTTCTTATTTACTAGTTCTATATTAGTGAATATTTTTGTTGTATAATGAGTTTAGAGTGCTCATTATAGAATATCGCTGTTTTATAACAATCTATTTTATTATCATTATTAGAAAGACATGGCTACTAGTTCCTTCCCCCACTCAGTAATGTTCCCTCCTGCAACCCACCAAGATGGATACAGTTTTCAGAACTGAAATCTCTCATATGTAGGGTTTTTTTTACGCGGGGCAATTTGGCTGTAAGGGTTTCTTGTCAGAACAGGACTGTAAGTTATTATCTCATGATGAGAAGTGTTAAGTCGAGAAATGTGTGCGAAACGTCATCTCTGGTTATAATGTAAACACAACGCACTGACTCACTAAAAAGGCATTCATATGTCTTCATACTTGTGATACAGTTCCTTTCTGTGAACTACAACATGTGAATAAAAATCAAAGCTAATTGTCAATTTCAATAACAGGGTGTAACAAATTGTTGAATTTAGTAACCCGCTTAAAATAATAGTAAAATTGTTTAAAAATACTAAATTCCCAATTTCATACAACTGTCACATCAATTGATGTGTTATAACCATCCTTTACTCTTGGTTTCTGGGCACAATGTAGTCCAAATTCATCATAATTGTGCAATATTTAAGCTGAATGTAACCATTTGAAAACAATATGGAAAAAAAAGCCTTAAAAATGTTAAAAATGGCCCTCTTACATAGCCGTGTGAGTCTGTTTAAGCCAGCGTCACGAAGGGGTTAAACCAGGTCAATCTGTTATGTGCTTCAGCGGTGTTTTCACCTTCTTTGGGTGTCAGTTATCTGGTGTGGAGTGAGGCCTATGCATAGCAGATGCAGTTATGTGACGGTTGTGCAGTTACAGTTGTTTGTATTGAGTATATTCGAATGCTACTATCTTCATATGCTTGGTGCCCACATTTAATCTTGCTATTATAACTGTGATTCCTACAGCTTTATGGCGTTTTGATTGGCTTAGTATTATCTATATACCACTCATGTGGTGCCTGTATCCACATTTCATTTACTTAACATACCTAAACGTGGTGATGAAATACGGGATTTTTCTGAATAAGGCTTGATAATACATATATTAAGGAAATCACACTTTATGTAAGTTTTTGTTTCATAGGAAGTTATAATAGAAAATACGGATTTTGCTATTAACAAAATTAGTCAGTACATATGACAACCCCAGAATGGAATGTGGTGCTATATTCAAACATTATGAAAATCAAATGAAAAGAAAATTTCTGATTAGGTTATACATGCACATCCAATTTCATTATAACACTAGAACCTGAGTTGATAAAAATAATTTTAAAAACATAAATACTGTGGAGACGGGATAATTGCACTGAAATAACATCACACTCTCATCATAATACAGACATCTAAACCTCTTCCCAACAGGATCACAACACCACATAAACACACTACACTACTGCCACCAGACCACTTGATATGATTATGAATGCTGATGACTCCTTGTCTTAATCTAACTTTCATTACATAATTTTTATAATATGAATATCTTTCCTGTAACACTAAGTAACATTATTTATGAAAAATCTTTTTCGTATATTGTATACCACTTGATTTTTCATAGTGGCTGTACATGTAGAAAGCTATTATCTGGATTGTATTTTTTCTATATACAAACTAATTTCACAATGGGAATTTAGAAAGCAACTAATCGTATAAATTTCTTGAGATTAACCACTAAAACAAATACACATTGATACTAATTTTGAGTTGGTATCTTTCACAAACATCTCATACTGATACCACTATCTCATGTTCTCTCTATCATCATCGTCCATATACTCATAAGATGGCACGCCTTTAATAGTTGCATTCATAGACTTTTACAATATCCCTCTTTCAACACCCTTGGAATATGTAATGAATATTGAATTTATTAAACAATGAAAGCTGTTAATAATGGTCTCTGCCCCTGAAATTAAGAATGTTTAATTCAGTCAAAGGTTCATTACAAAAAAGCCATTAAAAAAGTTTTTTCCTTTACACCTAAGAAATATAAAAAATATGTCCTAATGTCATACATAGGCCCACTTTCAATAAATATCTAAACACTTTAAAAAGTTGCAACATTAATGTGGATTTAAACTGACTAAAACTCTACAAAATAGAATAAAAAAACAAAAAAAAATTATCAGGTGTATATAAATTGAAGTGTGTGCACATGTGACAATGTCTATATAGGACAAACGGGAGACCTTTTATCTGTCGGATAAAGGAACACATGGGAGCATATAACAGAAATTTAAACATTCAAAATCTGGCTACCCAATCCACCTATTCCAATTTAATCATTGTTTCGAATCCAAATTTTAAAATTTTAACATATTTGTGATAGGGTAAGACGTTAGATCTTTTGGAGAGCTGTAGAAATTAATAAGTTTAAAAGTAGTAACAAACCGTTACAAATTCTCAAGCTTTGATTTTGAATGAATCCCCTTTGTTAAATTAAAAATTTAAATAAATATTGTTGTATATTGTTGCTTAGATCAGTTGAACCAATTCATAATGTTCTGAAGAAGGTACATGTTACTGCGAAAGAACAAGCTGTCAGAATTATATAATAAATATGAAAATCAAATAAAACTATGTTTTAGTTGTATTTAATTAATAAATAGGGTTTTCATCAAGTAAACACCAACTCAATTGATCTATCTGTATTTTTTACTTTACTTTTGTATTACTATAGATCCTCCTAACAAATTAATCCATTACACAGATATCATATTTCTCATTGCCATCCATAACATTGTCCGAGGTACCCTATCATAATTCCATCATTTAAATGCATAAATGGGTCATTGTATGCTTTATTTTTGCTAGGGATTTTCTCTTGTAATTGTCTATACAGAAAATGTTATCAATAATGATCTTCACACCGAATCGCATGTTCGTATCCTAAGTTTATCTTTTATCTCCTTAAGTCAAAGTTTATAATTTATAAAGATTCTCGCTGTTGAAGGTTTAAAAACACGTTATACCTCTATAATTGGACACAGTTTTTTAATCCACCTTTTTTTTTTAACAAAAAATAGGAGTAATCAGTACATAATTCGTGAAAAGTCTTCCGGGATAACTCGTCTCCACTTTTCAAATTTTTTTTAGTTTTGTTAAAGTATTTTTAAAATATAATGTAGGCTTTCACGGCCGGCGTCAGTAGGCTGCAGACTGGCGTTGAGGAGTTCACCAGAGAGCACGCAGTATCTCCTGATGAGGGTCTACCGCAGCAGTAGACGAACGTCGAGTAAGAAGACAACCAGACCCCGGCTATAGCCCGGAGACGAACCAATATTTTTAAAATATCTCCTCCATGTTTAGGATTCCATCTGAATTTTCATGGTCCTGGTGCTCTCACATGTTTAGCTATTTCAAAAATTTTACGTCATCTTTGTTATTTTGGTGTGTCATATTTATATTCTACATCCATATCTTGAAGTTGAAACTCATTTCTATTTTCTTGAAAGTAAACCTTTATTAAGTTGCATCCATTCTGATGGTCTTATCAACTGAATACTTTATCTTCTTTCTTTCTTTCTGAATTTCTGATATTTTGTAATGTTTTCGAAGCTTCTTTGAATCTAGCATATCCAATCGAATGATCTATATTCGAGCATATATTGTTCCAGTACTCATTTTTTGTCCTTCTCACTTCCACCTTTGTTTTATGTTTAAAAAGGTGATATATTAATTTTGAGATGTTGTTGACTGATCTGAATAAACCATTTCATCCGTGCTTCCTTTTTTCTTCTACTAATTTTTTAATATCGTGATTAAACCATTCATTATTTCTTTTTACTTCTACATTTTCTGTCCCATGTGCTTTAAAGCTACTGAATATTTACTTTCCTTTAGTTGATCATACACATCCACTCCAGATTTATTTAAATTTAAATTAAGTTTTTGTTTTAATCTTGATTGAAAAAGATATTTTATACTCTCATCATAGAGGAAACTTACTTTATATCTTTGTTCATTCAAAAGGGTTGTATTTATTCTGTCTTCCGTTACTTCAATATTTTGTTTTTTCCTACTTCTTAATATGATTTTCCCCAAAAGCGTATAATAATCACTTCCGCAATCTGGTTTTCTATACACTCTAACATCTTTCATTATCATATCACTTTTTGTTTCACAATTATATAATCAATTATTGATTTGAGACTTTTTGTTGGCTGTTCCCACGTGTATTTATGTATTTCCAAATGTTGGAAGAAACTGTTCATTGTCATATAGCCATGTTGTTTACATAAACTTATCAATCTATCCCCATTGTCATTTTCCACTTTTTCCCCAAATGGTCCAAACACTTCATCTTTCATTCTATTTCCTACTCGATTATTAAAATCTCCTGTTATTATTACTTCTTGATGTTTTTTACATTTTGTCCAAAATTTCTGACAGTTTGTCAAAAAATTAATGTTTCTCTATGGATGTTGCATCCTCATTTATGGCATATACCCCTATTATTATAAGCTCTATCCCAAAAAGTTTGAGATTTAATTTAATAATTCTTTCATCAATTTCTTCCCAAGACACTATTTTTTACCAACTTATATTTTCTTATATAACAAACAAAAATTATTTATCTCATATAGATTGTTGGAAGTTTTAAAGTAGAGCATGTTCTATCTGAAGTAGTATACTTGTTGACGCCTCAGGTTAGCGGCCATTGAGTGGTTAGCGAGATATGTCAGTGTTGGCTAACCTGAGTCTTCTCATGGATTGAACGGCGTGGTGTGTGCATCGTTCTTGTGTGTGTGTGGTTCGTAGAGGGCGGTCGTGTCTTGTGGTGCGCCTCGGCAAGTGTGAATGCTTCGACGTGAGCACGTGGTAACCTTAATGTATATTATTACTTATTTAAATATAGTCTTATTTTCATATGTTTAATTCTTTGTGTCACAGTAATTCCTAAATATACAGTCCACTTCAGAGAGAAGAACTTTATAGCTACTTACAGGTTTAGAAATAAAGTTCCGTGAACAATTAACCTGCATGTGTAGTAAGTATATATTATCCCTGCTACATGTTTTTGGTCCTCCGGGCCGGATATAACAGTCGCCTTGTGAAAAGTCGTAATATTGTGACACAAAAAGTATTACTTACGTGAAGAACTATATTAAACAAAGAACAGTGAAAGCGTTACCACGTGGTGTTGCCGTGATCAATTAGTGGACCGCGACCCCCTTGCAGAACTTCGAGCTTCGAGAAGTCTAGTTCCAGTGCAAGGTAATATCATTTTGATAGTGAATTGTCTTAGAGTGAGCTATCCTTTGATATCAACGGTGCTGTGACTTTCTAGTAGCGTGGTGGCACATTCTAGAGTACCACAGATGTCTGGTCGATTCGAAACCATAGTAGAGGCCTAAAGCTAAGTAACTATTGCATGCTTGTATCTCCTATCTTAGAGTTGATATCCCACCTCATTCCATAAACCTAGACTTGATATTTGAGAACAAATTGACTAAATTAGTATTGAGTCGAGCTGACATGATATTTCAAATTGCCATATTATTTGTGTGATTTATATATATTTTAATTAATTTATAAAATATTTGCTGTGTTATATTGTTCGGTAATTGGTTATTTATCAAAATGTCATTTGAAAGTGAGGCAAAGGCTATCCAAAAGCGAGGCATTCTTAAAAGAAGCCTTACTAATTTGGAAAATTATATCAATAGTGAAACCATTTCCCTAAACACATTAGTAGCTAGACAAAATAAACTAGGAGATATTTGGGAACAGTTTGAGGCAGTTAAGAATTTCTTAGAGCTTGAAGTAGATTCAAAGCCAGGTCAGGATCATGCAAGGGATCATGAGGATTTTGAAAATGAATATTATGAGTTGTGTGGCAAGGTTCAGGATTTAATAGAAAGTCTTCAAAAACCCACAAATAGTCATGGTTTTGATGATCCACGTGCATCTAGTAGATCGAGTTGTAGTTTTAAGTAACCGGCTATTCAGATTCCCCATTTCCAAGGAGAATTGACTGAATACCTCTCGTTCAAGAATACCTTTGAGTCCCTTGTAATTAACAATACTAACTTAGATAATGTTCAAAGGCTTCATTATTTATTATCGTCACTGGAAGGCGAACCTAGGCAATTACTCAGTAATTTAGCGATAACTGAAGGCAATTTTGGTATGGCCTGGAAGTTAATTCAGCAAAGGTACGACAACAGACGCATGATATTGTCTCAGCATGTTAAGTGCTTACTCAGCTTACCTTCTTGTAGTACAGGTACTGCTGCAGAGTATAGGAAGGTACTTAACCAAGTAAAGGGCAATATTAATGCCATAGAGAATCTTCAGAGTGATGTTCTGTTATCAGATCTAATGTTGCAGGAAATTATATCGAGTAAAATGAAAAGTATTCATAGGTCAGAGTGGGAAGCTAAACATGGTGCTACGGATATCCCTAGCTTAGTCGATTTTATGGAATTTTTGGAGAGAAAAGCTCAAACCTTGGAGCTCAGTGAATGTAAAAACATTGTAGTAAATGAGAAACCAGATGTAAAGCCTAAAGTCAAATCTTTCCATATTGCTAATGACAACAAATCAAGATATTGCTATAATTGCAAATCAAATAAACATAATTTACCAGATTGTGAGGAATTCAACCAATTAACAGTAGATGAAAGAGTACATTTAGTTGGTCAGATTAGATTGTGTTATAATTGCTTTTCAAAGGGGCATACCGCGAGATTTTGTAAAGAGAAACCTTGTTCCAAATGTCAACGCAAACACAACACTCTAAAACATTTTGGAAGAAAGCCTAATGTTGAGCATCCAGCTATTGTGTCTCCCACTGCTATGAAGATAACCTCCGGGCTAGGCTCAAACGTACTTCTTAGCACTGCCTGTGTTAATGTGAAAGATAAATTAGGGCGGTTAGTTAAGGTTAGAGCGTTACTGGACTCTGCCAGCCAGTTATCTTTTATGACTACAAATCTGTTGAGCAAGTTAGGTCTTGCAACCCAATCGTGCAAACTTCGTATTGTAGGTATTGGAGACTCAGATGTCTCTCCAGTCAGTCTTACTTGTAAGGTGCAATTGTTGTCCAGAGTGTCTAACTATAGGTTGAACTTGAATTGTGCTGTCGTAGATAATATCACATCTCAATGACCTGCCACCGAGATTGATCATTCAAATTGGAATATTCCATCTAACATTGTGTTGAGTGATCAAAACTTTAATAAACCTGCTACGACTGAACTTCTTCTCGGCGCAGACGTGTACCATGATATTGTTTGTTCTGAGACTTTGAGAAGGAAGGGATACCCCACGTTGATCAAAACAGAGTTTGGTTACATATTTTCAGGTGCCTTTCCTGAACTTTGTATTAAGAAAAGAGTAGATCCTCGTTCGGTAAACTTTGTGAAACTTGATTCTCTGGATAAAAAACTGGAAAGGTTCTGGCAGCTAGACGAACTGCAAAACCCTGTTCTTAGTCCAGAAGAGAAAGCGTGTGAACAACATTTAGTTGAAAACGTCCAAAGGGATGAATCTGGTCGTTTTATTGTGAAGTTACCTATACGTCTTGATGTTCCTTCGGTCGCTGAATCTAAGCATACTGCTATTAAGAGATTTAAGCACATTGAGAGTAAGCTTGATAAACATTCTCAATTAAAAGAACACTATGTTGGAGTTATGAGAGAGTACAGCGATGTAGGACACATGGAGCTTGCACCACCCTTAGAAGGAAACAAGAGTACTTTCTACTTACCGCATCATTGCGTAATTAAAGAGTCTAGTACAACGACCAACAATGAATCGCCACCTAGAGTGGACTCAGAATTGAAGACACAAATTCTGGTACTGATGTCTAAGGTACAAGTGCCTGAATTTGAGAAGTATTCTTCATTTCTCAAACTGAAACGAGTATATGGATATGTACTGAGATTTATCCATAATACTCGTAATCGAGAGAAAGTATATTCCGGTTCCTTGTATTCAATCGAGTTGAAACAAACGGAACTCATGGTGGTGAATCGCATTCAAGCCGTTGAATACAAGAGGGAAATCCACGAGTTAACTTCCAAGGAACAAGTAGATTCTTCAAGTGACTTGAGATCACTTAACCCATTCCTGGATAAAAATGGACTTCTCAGAGTTGGTGGCCGTCTTGAGAATTCTCAGTTGACATTTGATGAGAAGCATCCAATCATATTACCAGCTAAAAATGTTGTGACTAAACTGTTAGTGAAGCATGAACATGAGAGGTTACTTCACTCCGGTGCTCAAGCAGTTCTGTGTTCACTGCGCACCCGTTATTGGATACCTTGTGGTAGAAATACAATTCGTGGGGTAATTAGGTCCTGCTACAAATGTTTCAGAGTTAAACCACCCCGAACTAGTCAGATGATGGGACAACTTCCTGAGTATAGAGTAGAGCAAAGTCTTCCCTTTGTTAAGGTAGGTTTGGACTACGGAGGTCCAATTGTAATAAAGGGAGACAACCCAAGATCTAAGGTGAAATTCAAAGCTTACATAGCACTTTTTGTATGTTTAGTAACTAAGGCTATCCATTTAGAAGTTGTCAGGAGCCTTACTACTAAGGACTTCATTGCTGCCCTCTATAGATTTGTTGCCCGCAGAGGACGCCCTTGTCTCATATTGAGTGATAATGGTTCAAATTTTGTTGGGGCCAATAACGAGTTATTGGATTTTGTAAAGAAACATGCGAATGCTATTACCGAGAACATAGCAAATATGAACATTGAATGGAGATTTATTCCTCCTTCTAGTCCCCATTTTGGTGGACTTTGGGAGGCAGGAATAAAATCGGTGAAATCCCTTATGAAAAAGACTATAGGTAAAACTATTCTTAGTTTTGAAGAATTGTGTACTTTGTTGTGTCAGATCGAGTCTGTACTAAATTCTAGACCTATTTGCACGCCCAGTGAATCCCATGAAGAAATGTACCTAACTCCAAGTCACTTCCTGGTAGGTAGACTATTAACTAGTACTACTCCTCCTGATATAGCCAACTGTCCCCTTTCCTACGATACAAGGTGGAAGGTAGTTCAGGCTCTCTACAGGTCTTTCTGGCAACAGTGGTCCAGACAATACCTGCAGTCGCTTCAGCAAAGGAGGAAATGGATGTCTGCCGGAAGATGGTGCCCAGCTGTCGGTGATCTTGTGATCCTTCGGGACGACAACTTACCACCTCTGGTATGGAAAACTGGTGTGATCCAACAGCTTCACCCTGGGATCGACGGTGTGGTACGAGTGGTCACCATTAGGACTAAAACTGGATTATTTCGACGAGCCATTGTGAAACTTGTCCCCTTACCCAGTTGTGTTGAGAGATTCACCGATATGTTAAATCGTGAGATCCCTCAAAGGGGGGAGTATGTTGACGCCTCAGGTTAGCGGCCATTGAGTGGTTAGCGAGATATGTCAGTGTTGGCTAACCTGAGTCTTCTCATGGATTGAACGGCGTGGTGTGTGCATCGTTCTTGTGTGTGTGTGGTTCGTAGAGGGCGGTCGTGTCTTGTGGTGCGCCTCGGCAAGTGTGAATGCTTCGACGTGAGCACGTGGTAACCTTAATGTATATTATTACTTATTTAAATATAGTCTTATTTTCATATGTTTAATTCTTTGTGTCACAGTAATTCCTAAATCTACAGTCCACTTCAGAGAGAAGAACTTTATAGCTACTTACAGGTTTAGAAATAAAGTTCCGTGAACAATTAACCTGTATGTGTAGTAAGTATATATTATCCCTGCTACAATACTTATTTTCTGATATTACTGGTACCCTATCTGTATCATTTAACTTAATAACTTCAAATAATCTATCCTTCACTTTATCAAATTTCTCAATAAATTTTTCTCTGTCATAATGTGTTCGACAATCATCGGAGGTAATTTCTAGGCGTGACTGTTTCTCTTCATGTTTGCCTTGTATATCTTCCAGACTTCCAAATTTAACCGAACCATTCAATATCCAATAGTAACTGAATTATATGATTCTGAGATTTTTTTAATATTAACTTTCTTTCAGATATCCCACCTTTTTCATTAAATGGTTGAGCTGTTATTTACAATATATTTGAATTAATTCAATAATTATTAATTATTTATAGGTACATAGACAGGGACTAAACAACATATAATATGATTATCAGTAATAAAAGAAAATCTGTTTTTTTTATATGTGTTGTTAATGAATAATTACTAATATAAAGGATGATACAAATTGAGATTCTTGTAGTAACTGTTGATCTCTCAATCATGACTGGTGTGTCCAGTGTTCAGTTATTATGGTACATATCCGATTTTCAGTTGGACAAACTTTTATATTTTACCTACCTTTAAATTTCTAAAACACATTAACTCTGGTCCTCTTGTAGTTAGAAGTGTCCTTATATTCACTTTTTATTTTAACTTTCTCTTCTGTTGGCTGCACTTAAAAACAATTCATTACTTGAATAACATGTCTGTGTTTCAACTGAACTAAACAAGAAGGTAATCTATGACTTCCTGGATTTGGACCAGAAGAACGTTACTGTTCACACATTTATTTAGCTACTTGTCATCATATGACATCTTTTTGATATTCTGTGATTTTTATTTTACAGGACATGCATGGCAAAATAAAAATGGAAGATGGTCAAATTAGTAAGTGTGTGTTATATCCAGCTAGTGACCCACTTGCATTTGAGGAAACAAAACTTGAGGTAATGATTTTATTGATATGTTTTAAATCGCAAGTAAGCATAAAACTTCAAACATTCAATAACTGTGGAAGGGTTATTAACAGAGAGTGAACCTTATCTAAGAGTCAATCTTAGGATTATATAAATAAAGACAGTTCTCTGTACACTAGTCGATTCATGAAGGTAGCTCGAGAAAAGATCTTTTCTTCTTTCCTTTTTTTTTTCTTCTTCTTTTGAGGGATGTTGCTAAAAATATTCAAAATTTCTCTGTAGTAGTAAAAAACTGGTTATAAGATGTTTCTTTAAATTGTGTGCTCATTGCATCTCTGAATAACTACAGCAGTCTCTGCTTAAAACAGTATTCTGTATATCTGTTGGATGTTGAATCAAATCATATTAAATGCCAAAAAAAATTTTTACAGATAACAGCAAAAACGTTTGATGGCTATAATAATGTGATGATATTAAACGTGTTAAAGTCAATATTATAGACACTGTGAATCTGTACCTATTAAATAAAAATATTTTGTTTAGCTCTTTCTAATATAGACACCAATTCAAGTTTCTACTTATTATATTTAGCACTGCCACAGTGGATTCATTATGTCTTGGAGCAATTTTGTTGCAACAATACTTTTTTAATATTATTTTTAATTTTCTTCTAGTAGCAAATTTGGCCAATAGAAATCTATTTAGAAACATAAGTACATGGTTGTTAAGCAGAAAAATTAGAGAATTTAGAGTGGGGGTTAAACTGAAGCAAAATTAAAGACATTGATCTAAACAAACAATTTTAAATTTCTTGCAATTAAACTGTATATTAATGTTAATTTTTCAGAAATCAAACAAAACTGTCTGTGATCCCACTAATCCAGATATTACTTTAATATACCTATTTATTTTGAGAGTTAAGCTAGAAAAGTACCTTTATCATTAATTGAAAGATTTTTGCACCCATCTTTATGTCTTAAAATCCTCACAAGGAGTTATTTTCCAAAGTAACTTAAAAACTGCACATTAGTAAAAGTAATTTTGACACTATCTCATTTTTACTTTATCTGAAACCGTGCAAAAATGTTAATTTAACATATATATATATATATATATATATATATATATATATATATAATATATGTATATGTATGTTATAATTAAATTTTTAACATTGAGCAATGCAAGCTTAATATAGCATGATAAGAAAAATAAATGCCTGGACGGGATTCGAACCCGGAACTCTGGGTCTGTACCCCAGCGTGTTATCCATTACACCACCAGACGAGTCCATTTCAAACACTTATTTTTCTTATATATGTATTATATTCTACATTATTACTAGATGTTGCGAGAACTCGGTTTTCACTGCCATCTAGTAGCTGACTATAACAAGTAAGCAAATTAAAGAGAATATTTGTACTTTATAGCAGTGACGCTTTATCGGGCCCCGACATATAGTAATAATGGAGAATATAATACATATATAAGAAAAATAAGTGTTTGAATTGAATTCGCCTGCTGGTGTAATGGATAACGCGCTGGGATACAGACCCAGAGTTTCCGGGTTCGAATCCCATCCAGGCATTTATTTTTCTTATCATGCCATATATATATATATATATATATATATATAAACAATATTTGAAAATAAAATTTTATCAAAGTTTGTTTTTGTGGAAAAATATTAATTTAAGAAACAAAACACTTTATAAACAATATTCAAAATGAAACTTAAGAAAGTGTCTTCTTTCACTTTTTTATTTCCCATGTCAGTAATAGTTCATAGAATGCACGTACATGATCATCTTCTGGAATGTACTTCAGTATTTTGCAAATGTCCTATATTTTACTGTCCATCCATCCATAGTAATTCTGCCCGAGGGCAGGTCTTGTACTGCAATTATAGCATTTTCATGCTATGCTTTGCATCTTTACTAGGGAATTGTAGGTGGTAGCTTCCCATTGCTTTCCACACCAGTGATGGATGATGATGATGATGATAAGGATGATTATGATGATGATGGCCATATGATTTCGGGGACCGTTTGTTCCTTAAAGTTTTCCTGACATTTGTCTTACAGGTGAGGAAAAACCCTGATAAAAACCTCACCCAGAAAAACTGTCCCAACCGGGGATCGAACCCGGGTCTGCTGCGTGACAATTCAGCATGCTACCTCGAGACCACAGCAGTGGACTATCTGGTCGATATAACAACACAACTGAACGAACTTAATTCACGTCTCCAAGGTGAAGACCAATTGATCACTACTATGTTTGATCATATGAAGGCATTTGAAACAAAATTGCGACTTTGGGAATCACAAATACAAAACAACTTTGCGCAATTACCAGACCTACAAAAGTGTAATATCAATATTCTCAAAAGTACGCAGATATTATATAGAATTAAGAAACGAATTCTGCATTAGATTTCAAGACTTCAAGGAGAATGTTATAAGTTTCAATCTCTTTCCTTCCCCATTCTCCATTTAAATAGATGAGGTCCCTGAGGATCTGCAAATGGAGTGCATTGATTTGCAATGTGCATCAGATGTGAAGAATAAATTTTACCATCTCCCTTACTACAATTCTATCGCGACTAGTTTTCCAGAGAAGAATATTTGGGAATTAATAAGACATGCACTTTGTTTACATCACTTATCGGTAGCACATACATATACGAACAAGTGTCCTCCAGGATGAAACATGTGAAGTGCACAATGAGAAAGCGAATTACCAACGTTCATCTGGAGAGTTCGCTTCGAGTTCTTACAACATCAATCAAACCAAATATCCGATGTCTCGTTCGTGAAAAGGAGTGCTAGGTGTCGCATTGACAAGTAAAAAATAATTATTTTAATATAACAATTTTATTTAAATTTTAAATTAGAATTTTTATTGAACATACAAGGGTTTATAATACTTTATTTTTGTTGTATTTAATTTTAAAAATAACTTAATCAATGGATGATTAATATTTTAATACAAATAACATAACAATATATTAACTATTTCATATTAAAATTAAATGGTTTATCTTAGATTCTATTAATACATAAAAAATCGGGCCATGTGGCCCGCAAACCAATTCACCTTAACGGCGACAGTGGCCCTTTTCCAAAAAAAGGTTGGCCATGCCTTATTTAGATGATAAGTATCAGATGTTTGATTGGCACAGATCGTTAAACCAATCAGAAAAAAATTAAACATGTATGAAAATCAGCCTTCACATCCCTCGACAATAATTTTATTTTTATTTACTTGTATTTTCGCATAATTCATTCTATAATACTTAATTTCAGCCATGTAATATATGTCCACTTTATACTATTTTAAGTAATAGCCCTACCTTCTTTAATTCTATAACGCTATTTAGCTAACTAACTCACTGGCACTATCGAACCCACAGATTCGTGGCCGTGCTGACATAAGCTTTCCATACATCTCTATCCTGAGCTAATGTTTTCCAATTATTCCCTGTATAACCTACTTCCCTCAAATCATAATTAATGTTATTCTCCCACCTAATTCTTGGTCTACCAACTGGGCGTTTTCCCTCGGGTTTTCCTACAAGAAGCTTCCAAGCACGTATTTCATTCCTCATTCGTGCCACATGTCCTGCCCATCGCAGTCAACGAGACTTAACTCTTATTTTACCTGGCTTCCTGTAAAGACCATGTAGTTCACAGTTAAGTACTCTTCTCCATTCACCTGTCTGTTCATCTCTCTTTGCCCAAAAATTTTCCTAAGTACTTTATTCTCAAATACTCCTTTCCTCCCTTAAAGTAAGAGTACATATAGAATAACTGGTAGAATAATAGTTTTATATATTTTCAGTTTAACGTTTTTTGAAAGGAGTTGGGACATCAAGAGACTCTGTAATGCATAATAGCATGCATTTCCAGAACTGTGCATCTCATACCTATTTGTGATTATTGTCCCTAGATATTTTAATTCAGCCACTTCTTCAAAATTTCATATTTTTCGTGTTATATATATTATCGTATTATATATATCGTATTTTCATATAATATCGTGAAATGCTATCAAATACACATTCTAATTCTTCATAGAACTCATGCTTGATCTTGTCATCTTTATCTTTTAGTAGGAGCAGGTACATTTATGATTACAAAATCATGTTGTTTACCCATTAGAATTATGTATGATATCCTATCACTGACACACTTAATATCTCTGATAGCGAATAGGATCCTCCTTCACACTAAAAAATCCGTTCCAAATTCAGGTCTTTCTGCACCCCCATTGTATCATGCAAGGCTTCCTGATTCCTTTTTTAACATTTTCCAATACTGTTATTTTAACACAGTTCCAATAATGGATCAAATTATAATATTATAATGATATTGTGAAAAGAAAAATTAATGTGTGAACCAGGAATCGAACCGTGGACCTCTAGTTCTCCAGATTAGTGTGCAACCCACTACACCATTCCACACCTGGCAAAAACACTAACAGTTCTTTCCACATATACAAATCTATAATTCTCGTTTTGTCCGCTGTCAGGTGGATGACACTGCCATCGCCAATGGCCAGCTTCATTTGGAAGTATCTATATTTGAGAATTTTACACCGCCACTTTTATGAGTAGTAAACAATGTAATTTAACATTTTCCAAAACTGTTATTTTAACACAGTTCCAATAAAGGATCAAATTATAATATTATAATGATATTGTGAAAAAAAAAATTAATGTGTGAACCAGGAATCGAACCGTGGACCTCTAGTTCTCCAGACTAGTGTGCAGCCCACTACACCATTCCACACCTGGCAAAAACACTAACAGTTCTTTCCACATATACAAATCTATAATTCTCGTTTCGTCCGCTGTCTGGTGGATGACACTGCCATCGCCAATGGCCAGCTTCATTTGGAAGTATCTATATTTGAGAATTTTACACCACCACTTTTATGAGTAGTAAACAATGTAATTTAACATTTTCCAAAACTGTTATTTTAACACAGTTCCAATATTGGATCATATTATAATATTATAATGATATTGTGAAAAGAAAAATTAATGTGTGAACCAGGAATCGAACCTTGGACCTCTGGGCTGCACACTAGTCTGGAGAACTAGAGGCCACGGTTTGATTCCTGGTTCACACATTTAAAGCAACTATATCCTAGAGTGATTTATCTAATTCCCGTGGCTACCAGTATAAATATAACTGTGTGTACTGTACCACATTGTAGTAAAAATGCTATAAATTTATGTAATAAAAAAGGCAATATAGCTTCATATTTTTATGTATTTATGGAAAGAATTTCACTCTTCAATTAAAATATTTTGTTTACATAGGTTAGGTCCGTCCTAATAATAGCCCATATATGATAGACAATAATAGTAATAATAATAACGATAATAATAATAATAATAAATAGTAATACTTCCAAAATGTTTATACGTTGTTTCTTTAAGAGTGGACAGAGAGAATAAAGTAGAAAACATTGTAACAATTAAGAAATTTATCTCATTGGGAATCGAACCTTCGACCTCTTGCATACGAAGCAAGCCATAAGGCGCTGAGCTAAGTGTTCGCTGGCTTGGTGTGCATGAAATAAGGCTCTTCAGTTGACGAAGAGAAACATATTGTAGTTCTACCCTCTAGTTTACTCATGTGAATCAAACGTTGAAATTTTAAATTTTCGAGATCAAGATTCCATTAATTCTTTCTTTTGCTAAGTGTATATTTTTGATCCCTAGCATCCCAAAAAGATGTTACATATTTTGAGAAAATATTTAATTTCCTTTGAATTAAAAACTAATATAATAGAAGAATACCTAAGTTTTTCAAAAGTTAGTATCAATGTTAATGTTTTTCATTGCGAATGGAAAATTTTGTCAACAGATTGCAGGTTTGGCGATGAGTAATCCATTTTCACCATTGTTGGCCAAATTAATTATGGGTTATCTTAAGTGTAATATCACCAATGATTACACAAGTCGGCATTTTGAAAGTTTTTCTCAGATTTGTTTCAAATAGTTGTTTTTACATACAATTTTTATACTGATTTCTGTTTTTGTCTATCGCGTCAGGTTTTTGTAGTAAATAAGAATTTATATTTTCACATTTTAACTGCTACAAGCACAAATATTTTAAAACTTCATTTCACACAAGATACATTTTTGTTAAAAATACATGTTAAAAATACTGTAAAGAACTGTCCTAGTAATTTTTTACTACCTTGTAACAAACCACAAAGTAAATGGTGTTCCATTAATTTAATACCTTCTCTTCTTTGACTTCCAGCTTTAATTTTTTTTTTTGTGTGATGGACGGTAATTTCTTACAAAGGTACTTGAAGGAAGGCCCATCCTTCAGTAGAGCCTTTACAAACTGCTTCATCAAGCTCAGTTTGATATGTAGTGGTGGAGGCAGGACTTTTTGAGGGTCTACAAGTGGTTCATGTAGCATGTATTTAGTTCCAGGCACAACATTTCTCCGCTCTGGCCAAACTTTCACACCCCAATGTGTTTGCTTTTACCCGACTGTCCCATTCACATACAAAGCATGGTATTTTTGTCAAACCAGCTTGTTGCCCTAATAGTATCCCTATAACATTTAAGTCACCGCAAATTAGCTACCTGTATTCCTCATACTCGATATTTGTTAATAGCGACTTCATGTTCTCGAATGTCTCCTTCATCTGAACTGAATGGGCAATAGGAATGGACCCATACACATTCCCATTATGCAGTAACACACCTTTGAGATTCCTCTTTGATGAGTCTATAAAAAGTGTCCACTGAATAGAATCATGCTCAGTGTCATAGAAGTGCAGTAACTCATTTAAGTTATTGCTTTAAACCAAGCATCATTCTGAAAGAATAAAGGAACTAGTTCTTTTTCTCTTCATCTTTACTACAAGCAATGTGTTCCTGGTTCCAGGAGATTCTTACTTTTAAGCCATGAGCCAATTAGTTCTGCAGATTCCTTTGGCAAATTCAGATCACGAACTAGATCATTAAGGTCATTTTGAGAGAACCGTTGTGGAGTAAAGCCTTATTCAGGCTGATATACATCATCAGTGAATACATCAAGATCACTTTCAACATCATTGACTCTCAGGTTCCCTAAAACAGCTGGAGGAAGAGGAACATGCAACTCTTCTCTATGTGGAACTGGCCTAATGGCAGAGGGGATGCTTGGATGTACAATTTGGTTGTTATTTTTTAATTACACCCCTGAACATTAAGCAAACAGAAGTAACAGTTTATTTTTTATTATTTCACTCACCTCATACTTCATAAATCATAGCAGACCCTGGGTTTCTTCACGTAATTTGTGACATTGTCAATGCTGCGTCACGTTCACAACTGACGTCCAACGGCCTTCTATCCTGCAGACTGACCTCCGCGCCATCTGGTGGCCGACCGAAGAATTTCCAAATCAGTCCTCTTTCTTTATAACCGGGTATTTCAAAGTTCATAGTTGTATTTTCATTCTTGCATATGTAAATTTTTTCCCAAATTGTGAGTTCCTTCGGTTTTTCCAATTGTTTAAGTAATTTTGTTTTGTTTTCAATTCTATGTTTTTCTGACCAGGCATGTGCAGCTATTGCAGATTTTTCGGTTTCTCCATTTTTAACATTTCTGAGGTGTTCTTTTAATCTTGTATTTAGATTCCTTTTTGTTTTTCCTATGTATATCTTTTCACAATTCTTTACAATTAATTTGATAAATTCCCGATTTTTTACAGTCTTCAATTTTTCATTTTTGTTGGTTTTTATTAAATTACCTAAACTGTAATCATTTTTCGGTGCTAATTTAATGTTGAATTTGTTGAAAATTTTTGAAACTTGTCAAATACGAAAGGATGGTATGTGAACTTCTTGAATTTTTTGCCTATATTTTTATCTGTCTGAAGAGTACTTTCATTGATGACTTTTTGTTCTTTGAATTTATTTATTTTCTTGTGTATCATTTTCTTGTGAAAACCATTATCCTTAGCAATTTGTATGATGTGTTCTTTCTCTTTTTTGTAATTTTCTTTGCTCATGGGGACATTCACAAGTCTGTGTGTTAAACTATTAAATACTGCCTGTTTGTGTGAAAAATGGTTAAATCCAGTAGCTTTTATATAATTGTCGATGTGAGTTTCTTTTCTGTAGATTCCAAATTCTATTTTCTTTTTTTCTTCATTCCTAATCAATTTAAGGTCTAAAAATGGTATTTCATGATTATTTTCTATTTCCACTGTAAATTTGATTGTTTTATTTTGAATATTTAACAGTTTAATGGCATCTTCTTAATGGCATCTTCTAATTGTTTCTCTTTTACTATTGCTATGATATCATCTACGTATCTTCTCCAAAATTTAAACATCAAAGGATGTGCTTTAGTTACATGACATTCAAAATTCCCCATAAACATGTCTGCTAAGAATGGTGATAATGGATTTCCCATTGCGAGTCCTGATTTTTGTCTAAAGTATTTTCCTCTAAAGGTGAAGAACATTTGATTTAAGCATAATTTTGTTAGTTTTATGTATTCTTTAACGCTATCATCATCTAATTTGTTTTCTTTCAACCATTTTTCTAAAATTTTCAAAGTTGTGTCAGTCGGTATGTTTGTGAATAACCCCAACATTCATGGGCTTCCTAAAATCCACAAAGACGGAAAGAAAATGAGACCTATCATCAACAATATCAATTCACCGACATATAACATATCCAAATGGCTTAACAATAAATTTAAAGGTATGGAAAAATTTGAAAATTTAGCAGTAGAAAATTCTTACCAATTAGTTGAGAAATTAGAAAATGTAGAAATAGAACCTTCAGAAAGATTGGTCTCATTTGATGTTACTTCATTATTCACAAACATACCGACTGACACAACTTTGAAAATTTTAGAAAAATGGTTGAAAGAAAACAAATTAGATGATGATAGCGTTAAAGAATACATAAAACTAACAAAATTATGCTTAAATCAAATGTTCTTCACCTTTAGAGGAAAATACTTTAGACAAAAATCAGGACTCGCAATGGGAAATCCATTATCACCATTCTTAGCAGACATGTTTATGGGGAATTTTGAATGTCATGTAACTAAAGCACATCCTTTGATGTTTAAATTTTGGAGAAGATACGTAGATGATATCATAGCAATAGTAAAAGAGAAAACAATTAGAAGATGCCCATTAAACTGTTAAATATTTAAAATAAAACAATCAAATTTACAGTGGAAATAGAAAATAATCATGAAATACCATTTTTAGACCTTAAATTGATTAGGAATGAAGAAAAAAAGAAAATAGAATTTGGAATCTACAGAAAAGAAACTCACATCGACAATTATATAAAAGCTACTGGATTTAACCATTTTTCACACAAACAGGCAGTATTTAATAGTTTAACACACAGACTTGTGAATGTCCCCATGAGCAAAGAAAATTACAAAAAAGAGAAAGAACACATCATACAAATTGCTAAGGATAATGGTTTTCACAAGAAAATGATACACAAGAAAATAAATAAATTCAAAGAACAAAAAGTCATCAATGAAAGTACTCTTCAGACAGATAAAAATATAGGCAAAAAATTCAAGAAGTTCACATACCATCCTTTCGTATTTGACAAGTTTCAAAAAATTTTCAACAAATTCAACATTAAATTAGCACCGAAAATGATTACAGTTTAGGTAATTTAATAAAAACCAACAAAAATGAAAAAATTGAAGACTGTAAAAAATCGGGAATTTATCAAATTAATTGTAAAGATTGTGAAAAGATATACATAGGAAAAACAAAAAGGAATCTAAATACAAGATTAAAAGAACACCTCAGAAATGTTAAAAATGGAGAAACCGAAAAATCTGCAATAGCTGCACATGCCTGGTCAGAAAAACATAGAATTGAAAACAAAACAAAATTACTTAAACAATTGGAAAAACCGAAGGAACTCACAATTTGGGAAAAAATTTACATATGCAAGAATGAAAATACAACTATGAACTTTGAAATACCCGGTTATAAAGAAAGAGGACTGATTTGGAAAATCTTCGGTCGGCCACCAGATGGCGCGGAGGTCAGTCTGCAGGATAGAAGGCCGTTGGACGTCAGTTGTGAACGTGACGCAGCATTGACAATGTCACAAATTACGTGAAGAAACCCAGGGTCTGCTATGATTTATGAAGTATGAGGTGAGTGAAATAATAAAAAATAAACAATATTAAAGAACCTCATAGTGTTATTTCCTATCTACATAACTTAATAGAAGTAACAGTCATTAAGGTGATCTTTAGGCTCCTTCCACGCCATAGGAATCGCAAACGGCATGCACGTTTTGTTCCCTTTTGTCCATAATCTTAATCTCCTAATGCGATAGCGGCAAAATTTCTTTGGCGACCACATCTTATCCTGGTCACTAAGTTTCACTTTAAAATAAGCATAGTAAACTTTTTCACAAAGTACGTAATATCTGTTCTTTGCTTAAGCATTGTACGTTTTCACAGATATAGCAGAAAACGTTAGGATTGTTCACACAATTGAGTGTTGACATTGCTATACTTGCAGTCACACTAGAGAGATAAAATGAGAACAGAATTCATAATGCAAGTTTCTGAGATCAACAACACTTCAAAGGTCACCCCATATCAATCTCAACAGCAGTTGTGCCAATCTAAAGGTTTAGAGTCTTGAATTGAAAAATATCCCTCGAACAATACTTATTACCGTCTGGCACATATTACGCTCTCACTAATTAATATATCAAAACAGATTAGTTCCATTATGAAAAACTGTAGGTGATAGAAGAAAACTAAGAACTGTTCTGGAATCAGCATAAAAAAGTGAACTATTACAACATATTAGTTTTCAGTCATCTGATATCATGCAGACTAGTGTTATCCTTGAATAGTTAAGTGTTGGTATAGACATATTGATGATTTTTTCTCTTATAAATTTAATTTTATTAAAGTTGCATTGAAGTTACTTATTATGCAAGATGAATCTGTGAAATTTACTATTCTATTAGAAAGGATTAACTATATCCCATTTTTGAACTCTTACATAATATGGAATGTACAACAACAAAAAATTAAATATTTATATTGAAGATACTCATACAGATAATTACATAAAATTGTTAGGTTTTAATCACATTACACATAAATATGTAATTTTCAATATTTCTTTCTTTATTATATACAACTTTCATCATTAGAAGATTGCCTCAAGGACAAAGCGATAGAGACAATTAATTTTTTTAATTGACGAAATACATTTTGTAAATACATTTAAAAATTTCAAAATGTAATTGAAGTATACATACTATAAAGTAGAGATTTTTAACGATGGTTTCTTAAAATTGAAATGGATCCTGTAATGGCAGAAATGGCAGTAGATATTAATAAAAAGTATTTCACAATCAAAGATAATTTTATGAAAGAATGCATCACATTTCAAACATAACTAGCTTAAATAGGTTGGAAAAAGAGATAATAATAAACAAAGAAATTTAAACAAAAATAAATGATTGCAAGAACGAAGAACAATTAAAAATATTCTTAGAATTCTGGAATGCATAACATTAAAAATAAATAAATTTAATATAACATTAGCACTGTTAAATAAATTTAGTATGAGTAATTTTCTGATATTTAGAATGAAGTTAAATCTGAAATCATATAAAATGTGTAATTTTTCAAAATAGTTACAAAATTAGTGATAGAGTATGTATAGGATAAACAAAAATAATTTGGACACTCAGACAAAATAACACTTTAATATGTTAAAAATTATGTAATTGAGAAATCATTCATTACAGCTCATATTTTGTTGGGGAATCATACAATTTGAATAAGAATACTTTTGAAACATTTGGCCAGGCCCTCTAGAATGGACAGTTTGGGAAAAGATAATACATTCTGAGGAACAAATTTAGACCCTTGAATTTTGATGTTCCCGGCATTCAAGATTTAATCGTAAGGTTCATAATACCCACACTAGATGGCACTTTAGATGTTGATGGCGAAGATGTAAATTCAGCAATCCTTGTCAGACCAGACTTAATATGAAGATTTAAAATTTCCTTTAAATGGGGTCAAGGATTCACTCTTGGATGTTTATATCTTGTAATGCAGACTTTAAGCTGTGACAAGTATGTCACTTGAAATTTTGTTTCTCCTTCCAAAAATTCTTCCAGATACCTACATTTATGGATTTCAGTAAGATTCTTATTATTCAAGACAAGAGTTGTAAATATGGAAGCTTCTTGTAGGAAAGCCAGAGGGAAAACGCCCAGTTGGTAGACCAAGAATGAGGTGGGAGAATAATATTAACTACGATTTGAGGGAAGTAGATTATACAGGGAATGATTGGAAAGGATTAACTCAGGATAGGGATGTATGGAGAGCTTATGTCCGCGCGGTCATGAACCTATGGGTTCGATAATGTCAGTGAGTAAGAGTAAGAGTTGTGAATACGTTTTTTAAATACGTCTATTAACCATTTTTACCATTAAACATAGGTAATGTGATAGTGGTTGAACTAAACTACGGCTAGAGCCCTCCTGAGATATTAGATTTTTGTTCTCAATTTATTTACACTTTATTTGTATTGATAGTGTCAATTATTTCCAACAATTTATTTTTAATTTCAATAAATTTGATATTGAATTGCTCCCTATCCTCATGAGTTTCCGATGTCTCGGAATTCACTTCTAAACACGATTGGATATCAATGTATTTTCCTTCTTGGTTTTTAGACTATCGAAGTCAATATGAAAACTTTTAATGGTAATTGTGTTTCGATCAATGTCTTCAAAACATTTTAATAAAATTTTAATTTTTATTAGGAAATTCCCTTCACTTTACACAGTAATCTTAATTAGAGTTAAAAATTATAATTAATAAAATACGGCAAGTACTTTCTATATGTCATACTCAGTTAGAATGAATTGTAAATTTACGGCTAACATGTGTGAGTGAAAGATACTTAGATTGTCCTATGATATCAATTAATTTATTAATGTGTTACGTTTTCAGGTGGAACTAAGAGAAAAACATGTAGCTGATATCTACACACTTAATCAGTATTTACAAACTGGAGACAAGGAATTGGCATGTAAATCTGTAAATTGTTTTGATAATATTATGCCATTTACCCAGAAGCCCAGTCAAAATACACATATTAATGAGAAGTCATTCAGCCGTTCTGTCTGCAATAGGTCATTTACTCAGAAGAAACATTTTAATGAACATACTCAATTGCATAGCAATGAGAAGCCATTCAAATGTTCTCTTTGTAGTAAATCATTTATTCGGAAGTCACATCTTAATGTATCATTTACGTTTGCATAGTAATGCAAAGCCATTCAAATGTACTTGTTGTAATAAATCATTTACACAGAAGGAGCAGTCTTAACATGCACATTCGTTTGCATAGCAATGAGAAACCATTCAAATGTACTAGTTGTAATAAATCATTTACACAGAGGAGCAGTCTTAACATGCACTTTCGTTTGCATAGCAATGAGAAACCATTCATGTGTTCTTTTTGTAATAATACTGTACACTTACGTACACATACTAATGAGAAGCCATTCGAATGTTCAATGTGTAATTCATTTAATCAGAAGTCTCACCTTACTGAACATTTACGTTTGCACAATAATGAGAAGCCATTCAAGTGGTCTGTTTGTTGTAAGTCTTTTACTCGGAAAGCACATCTCAATTTACATTTAAATTCGCATATTAATGAGAATCGATTTAAGTGTCCTGTTTATACTAAGTCAATTATTCACAAGTCACAACTTAATGAACATTTACATAAGTTTAGTAATGAGAAATCATTGAAATGTCCTCTTTGTAATAAATCATTTTCTACAAAATCATATCTTAATATACATTTTAGTTTGCATAGTAATCAAAAGCCATTTAATTGTTTTCTTTTTTGTAAATCGTTTGGTCGGAAGTCCCATCTTAATGTGCATATACGTACGCATAGTAATGAGAAACCATTCAAATGTGCTCTATGTAACAAATCATTTACTCAGAAGGGAAGCCTTAATATGCATTGTCGTTTACATAATAATGACAAACCATTCAAATGTGTTATTTGTGGTAATTCATTTGTTCAGAAGTCACACCTTACTGTTCACTTACGTTCCCATAATAATGATAAGCCATTCAAGTGTGCTATCTGCTGTAAGTCATTTATTCAGAAGAGCAGTATTAATTTGGATTTACGTTTGCATAGTAATGCGAAGCCGTTCAATTGATTTGTTTGTATTAAATCGTTTGCTCAGAAGAGCAGTTTAATGAATATTTATTTTCTCATAATAATGAGAAGTCGTTCAAATGTTCTATTTGTAGTAAATTATATAATCGGAAGTCTGATCTTAATGGGCATTTACACTTGCATAACAATGAGAAACTATTCAAATGTCCTTTTTGTAGAAAATTATTTATTCTGAGGTCATACCTTAATTGACATTTACTTTTGCATAATGATAAGCCATTTAAAGGAATAAGATACTGTGGGCATATGGGATTTACACTTAGGTACAATAAATCATTCACATCTCAGAAATTACTTAATCAATTTTCATGAAAATTCTGTGAGATGTATATTACCATTCTTCGGTTATGTGGTGAAAATATTGTGTTCCTACCTCTAAATCTGATTTTGCAAAAAATTCTATCGTAGGAGAATTTACTTTTTTTATTTTAAATACATGGGTGGTTTCATGTACCTTCTCTGTAGTAACCTCTCAAAGTACAGAATTCAAATATTTAATGCTAATTGTAATTATAATTATCTCTTCTCATTGCCAAAACCAGAAGGATTTGCCTTCTGGAACATGATTTTAAAAAAATATCACTTTAGAGAAAAAAGAGATGAAAACATCTCATTTTCACATTCCAGAAAATAGGTAATTTCCATAATTTATAGGTTAGGGTTATGATTTAGGCACACAAATGTCATTATTATATATTAGATACGTGTTGAAAATTTCAGGTTTCTTTCCCAACTGGTTCCTGAGAAAAAGGTACATGTATATCCCAAAATGTAACATTGAGAAATTTGGACTTAAAAATTTACAACTCTAATCTCACTTACTTCAATGCATCCCAGGGCCATAATCTTCAGAATCTTTATTCAGGGACTCTTTCTGCTTTCTCTTAGCATTCCTCCTCCTTGTTTTGGCTTGCTTTGTGGACTGTTGAGCAGCTCATTCAGCATGATAAAATACGCTCATTATCGATGTGACACAGTGCTTTTTCTGTATTTACACCATGCTTTAAACTCATTTTACTAAATACCAGCAATCTACACACAGTCCCATTATTAAATGTTAGGACAGCATCATGCACACCTATCCAGATCATTGTACGGCCCACAAATACTGTCTTCAGCACACACTCCCTCATACACTTGTTAAAACTTTCATTTTGATTTTGTATCTAGCCATGTAGACATTTCTTAAGAAGATTAACATCATCAGTTCTGTATATATTGGCTTGATGACATCCATCACAGCTTGGGGAAGTGAATTTTTATGTCTATACACCTCATTTGATACTTGTGCCTTGTGAAAACCACACCAGGTTCCTCGGGGCAGAGATGGTGTTGAGGTTTTACATCTGTAGAACAAGTATGATAATATGATGACCACACTGCTTTAGTCAATGCTTCAACACTATGTAAATTATGCCTAATTGCTAATCCATAGTAAATCTGCAATTTGTCGATGACAGCTTCAGTTAGCCAACCAGCACCAGCAAGTGTTTTCCCATTACTCCGTTTTTTTTTTCCATTCATTGTTCTTGTTCTGGTTCTGCAATCGTGTTCCCATACGTTTCTGTATGTGACCTATGCATTCTGACTTTCCAGGTGTTACTTGGTCCCCATATGGCTTACTATTACACACAGTCTTGTATGCCTTGGAGTCCCCATCACCCAAGTACCTAACATAGTGAACACTAACAGAATGATGAAAAATTCTCCCTGCACCTTCTGCCTCCATACTTCCATAGTTTTTAACACATTTGTGCCCTTCATTAACAGTGGTGCAACTTTTACAATAGTTGGAAAGTACTTCCACATCCAGTTCTTTACCTGTTTCAATTGAAGTGACAGCAACAACACCATGATGTGATGAAAAACCATGACGTTGCCATGAGCCATCCTCAACTACAGTAAGATATCCATTACGATTCACATCCATGACTTCATGAGCAGCACTTATCATGGACCCATTTGAAATGCGCGATTTCTTTCTAAGAATTCAGTATTGTCATTGAATTTATGTAGGTGGAGGGTGAAGGTTTAGCATACCACATTGATGCTCACCACTTTTTTTTTTCCTTTACCTAGGAACCGTAGACCTTATACTATCCTTAGATTTATGTTATAATATTTATGCCTAGTACATTCTGATGTTCTAGTGTTACGACGTTTTGCACAGTTTCTGCATTTAATTAATATTTTAGAGCACAACCTTAGCCTAACATAACTATTTTGTTCTACGTACAGAGAATCAACACACTTGCAATATTTACATACGGTACTCTTATTTACATAAGGTGAGAGCAAATTTACACTAATTACTATATTTATATCAATATCTACAGCTGAATGACCACAATTAACATCTAAATTTCTACTATATACAGGTTTATCGCTTATTTGTTCATATGAAAGCTTCCTTTTAGTTGAACTATTACCATGGCCTACAACACCAACTGTTCTGGTATCAACTGGTGGAATGTGGAGGTTATTTTCCACCATTCTGTGTTTACTGTATTGGTTTCCATGGTATTTACGTTTCTTATACACACGTGTGCTTGTAGGCATGTTTATTAAAGTTACAAACTATTAAAACCATAAACACTTCAAAGCAAGACAAACTTTCTTTCACAATTCATTAACAACAAAGAGCATTCAAGATGGCTTACAAAGTTTCACAGGGCTATCTTCTGCAACACTCAAATTCCCCTCAAGCCTCACATGGCTCCCTACTGCAAATATGAAATTTCGCTACCAATTTAGAGATGAGAAAGATTGAATGTGCTAAAAGGGGGTGTGGCACTCTAGTGAGAGAGCATTTAAAAAGGTGCATGCCAAGTTTAAATGGGCATTTTAAATAATAAAATATTGACACATAACCATAAAAGTATATTTTTAGAATCAGTAATCTTCAAAGAATTTAACTTCGTCACAAAAAATTGTCATATTTCACCCTTTTACAGTACCTTCTTTCCTTAAATGATTTGTTTGCAATAACTCAGTTACTCACAAGAGCAGTCTTAATCGACATTAATGTTTCCATAATATAAGATGCCCTTCAAATTTTCTGTTTTATAATAAATCATTTACTTTGAAATCACAATTTGCTAGACATTTACGCTCACATACAAATGATGATTTAATGGCTAATCTTGTGAGCAGAAAATTAGACTTTATGACAAAAATTAATATTTGTTAAAAATTCAAGATTTGTGATTACCTAAATATTTGATAAAAAAATATTATTTTTTAATATGAATTCTTTTACAGAAAAGGGAAACGAAATAAATGTTTTTCTTAAATAAAGTTGGTCAATGGTGGTTTTGTTGCCCTTGATAAAATATTAATTTAGGATATATTTATGCTCACAATTCATGAAACTGTCAATTATTTTGAAAGGTTTGCTCTGGTTTTTTAATCTTTATTTTCATTTTACTCTACAAAAATCGGAAAACATGAAAACATAGCATGTATTTATATTGTCAATTATTTTTTTAATTAGCATACACCGGCGTAAATAGAAAGAAAAATGTCGAAAGCACGTTATACTTCAGTGAAACACTTTCTATAAGTTTTTCTTCTATAAATTTTTAGGGGACAATCTCTTTTTAAAGACGCACAGTAATCAGCCATCATGTGACGGTCCCATCTACCCTGATACCTTTTCTCAATTACTTATAGATCCCGGTGAAAGCGCTCTCCCTGTTCGTCGGTATTTCCTAATAATTTCCTAAATTATCCGGAAATCTATCCAGGTGATTGTTCAGAAAGTGTAACTTTATACTCATATTTGCTCTTAGAATCTTGAAGCTTATCAACATGTTTTGCACAATTTCTTTATAATTTGGTGCTTTATAGTTACTAGGAAATTTTCTACTACCAATACAAAACCCTTCCAAGCTTCACTTACCGGAACAGTCATAACTTTGATAAAATATTCATCTTTCATCAGTTGCCGAATTTGAGGATCATCAAATATTCCGCCTTTTAACTTTTCCGTACTAAGCTAGGAAATGTTCTACAAATGTATTTGAAAAATTCTCCTTCCTTGTTCAACGCTTTGACGAATTGTTTTATCATACATAACTTGATATGTGATGGTGGAAGTATAATTTTGTCTCTGATTAGTAACGGCTTGTTTATTACGTTGGCTTTACCGACAGTTAAGGACTTTTTCAAAGGCCACACATGTTGTTACCAATGAAGTTGCTTTGCTCTACTATCCCACAAACATATGAAGCAAGGGTATTTTGTGTATCCACATGTATTTATACATGGAAACTTATCCAGATGCACGTTGTGAGTGCTTTAATTTTGTCAAATAGCTGAGATCACGGTCGATGTGTGGAATTGGGGGTGCGAGAGTGGGGATCACGTGATGTTTAGTATGTGCGAAAAAAAATGGGCAGAAATCAAATCATGACTGGAAACATAATTTTTTTAGTAACAAGCCGTTTACTGTTAAAATATAAGATACACAAAAATCAAAAAACTAAAGCACATTCAGCACTTTCATGAATATATTCGTAAACTGTGCACTTGAAAACACAGAAATCCGCAAAGATATCCAGGGCAACATTTTTTTATGTAGAGCTTTGTAATCTATCAGCTCAGATGTAAAAAAATGTAATATTATGTTATAAGTAAATTATTTATTTAGAGAACATATGTTAATGTCAATTTACTTTAATGGGACGTCACGCAAGAATTTTGTGTAAAATATGTAAATGTAATACATTTAATTACAAAATAACATTAGTACAATTACTTCGGACTCTTTACCTAATTATATCTGCTCCTATTCAAAGTTTAAGAGGTAAGAATATCTTGGAAAACTCAGCATCTTGCCATTAACGTGCTGGCAGGTACTTCTCCTTGAGTAACCAAATATTAGTCATGGTACATTTTCATTACCTTTCTTATTTTCTAAAAACTTCTTTCCATTTTCAATAATCTTCACAAATCTTACTTTCTTACATCCTGGAAGTGTTTTGTACATTTGTTTTTTTTTTTAAGTTTGTGATCCTTTTTATTATACATTAGGCTACTTATGATCTCTTATATAATGTTATCCTGGTGAAATGAGAATTAAAACTCTCGATTTAATTTAGAAAAAATAATTCCATAAATTATATAGATAGTTCCTAAGGTGGATCTCTTAGGCTCTGTTCCACCATGTTTTGTTGATGGAAACTATTGAAATTAATTAAAATGCAGAAAAATACTGAGGTTGAGCGACATAAAAAGCGGTATATTCCCAATTTCTTTTTTTTTCAATTTTGTAATCCTTTAATTGTCGTATTGAGGCTTTGGTACCAACCTGTGTTCGGTAAATTCTTTATTGTTAAAAGTCATATTTCACCTTGTGAAATAGGTGGATTGTGACCATCTGGTGGTTCAGACACGTCCACATACTGGAAATTTGTTAAGATTAGCATTTTTATTGTTAGTACTTGGATTACGCATAGGACTTGCTATATATAAATTAATTTGGAAAACTTTACGTCGATCAGACCTACTGTATCGTGCCATAAATAATTGTTATTGGGCAAAATTGTAATTTCTTTATTATTGGATAATTATTATTCCTCCTACCTGTAATGGCAATCCAAGGCTGCAAATATATGAACATGTATTTGAAAGAATGTTCTAGAATGTATATTTGGATTAAACTTTTTTTTGGTTTTTTATTTACTTATTTATTTATTTTTTTGGAACTGAAGGCACGAATACATGCTTCATGCATGGGAATACACTCTACGTCTCATTGTGGCAGGTGACAAACCTATTTGGCATGGGTCCAATGTCACAAAGGAAATGCATATCGATTACAATTAGAAATTATCTAAGTGAAAAACAATCAATCAAGATATTATACTCATTTATACATTTATTTAGTTATTTATAAGTGCTAAATTATGCATTTTAGTGAAAGTGTTTTATTTCGTTTATTTAAATATATATTTTCGTTCTGAATTACCAGTTATAATCATTTATAAGTGACTCCTCTATGAAGAGAGGTTTTAGAAGGTAAACAGTCCATATCCAGAAGAAGAATAGGCTTCTCGAAAACTCTTCAACCTTGCGTTGAACTTTTACAAAATTGTGAAATTTAAGGTGCTTCAAAAAAATGGTAAGTGAATTTCTTGAATTGTTTTTTCTTGTTTTTCTTTTAGAACAGTACATCCCTTAATTAATTATCGACTATTAAATTTCTTTATTTTCCAGTTGACCATGCTTTCTTAAAATTAATTTTTCGCTGCTACATTAATTATGTATTAATTTATTTTTCATAATTTTCACTGTTCATTGGTTCAATTGCTCAATGTTGACATAATTCATCAATCCTTCTTTAGAGAGCAAATATGACCATAACAGACATTTATGCGGGTTACATACTAGAAGTATATACAAATATATGTGTGTATATCTTAATGCTAGCTTATATTGATAATGTGATGGTTAAATTCAAATTTTAACACAGATACCAAGTCTTACATTGAATGGATTATTTATCTGCTTGTGTTATAGCTAATCATAAATGTACCAATAATCTAAGATTTCTCCCCCTCCCCTTCTCTACAGTTTAAAATTAAACTTAACCAAATTACTAAGCAGACTTATCTGTATTGAAATAAAATTTATTTCTGTAGCAAGGAAACGTGATAGTTTATTTATCTAAACACCCCTTACCGTATAACATGCAAAACACAATTTAGAAAAAGTTAATTAAAAAAAGTTATATCTCGGGAAATAAAAGTTAAAGCTTTCCATCTAATGCCTCAGGAGACCTTTGACGTGACGGGAAGTCTAGGCTTCCACCTTTTCAGACAATTGGCGCAAGATGTCAACCAGGTTGTTACTTCTGCATAATGGTAACTTTAATCCCCATAACAAACACATGGTACTGATTTCGATTAGACGTTGAGCCAACAACATGATCATGAAGCAGTCAGAAGGTTTAGCGCTGTTTAAATATTGTGCTTCCATCAGGTTTCAAACCCATGAACTTTAACCGCATTATCTTAATTAACTTCACTATGGTGCACCATAAATGTGAATAAATACAGCAATTAATAGCATGATATTTTCCAAGTTATTAAGATAAAACTACGTTCTGCAATATATCCCTGACCGGTGTTTTCTAGTTTAAAGAGATACCTACACAGTGCTGCGTTACATCTTCACAGAAAATTGTTCAAAACAGAGAAACCAAGGTAATAGTACTTTGTTTTGTAGTGCATAAACTATTTTTAAAACTTCATTCTGAAAATAGATGCATCTTATATAACGAGGGTATCATCCTCATTTCAAAGCCATACGCACTGCCTTTTACTTCCAAAATATGTGTAGGCACTTAATCGTAAAATCAAGTAGATATGTGAACTTCACGTTAATTGTAACACAACTGGCTAAAAGTGAGTTTCCTATTCAAGTTTCATACCATTGTCTATCCTAATTGAGTTGACAGGTTGAGATATCCCACAATTCGTATTGATGGAGAAAGAAAGAACATTAATACATTTCAAATACAAGTTACAATTTGTAAAATAGATGGAACAATGCGGGAGTAGAGGAACTTCGTTCTCCATACATGGAAAAGAAGAAACAAACAAACAGTTACAAGAACTACTTGTTGAGGTCAATCGAATGGAAGGCCTATTGTACAATTTGAGTAGGTAAATACAAATGGATTGTGGAAAAAGTGTGAAGTGGGCAGGATTAAGGACCGAAGTATTAAAATGGATGCAGGCAATTTCACAAAATCTCCTTGCTATTTTAGCAAAAATGATTCTTATACATGCAGTAAAATAAGTGTCTAAGTTTAACCCGGGAGATGTGCGACTTACACAAGAAGTGGCTTGAGGGATTTTCGGACCCCAAAGGAATAAAACAAAAACATTGTTTACTACAAACTAAATCTTGAATTAGGTTATGTTGTTCTTGCATTAATTAAATTGAAATGAAAGTAATGTTAAAATTACTTGTTATAACAGTAGTGTAATATACTCATAACAGAAATTGGAGGCCTAACAAAATAGTTGTGTGGTTTTAAACAAAATATTTAAAAATGGTACGATAATTAAAATAAAATATTTATTAAAGATGTTGATTTTAAAAAGTTTAACAAATTTAATTTTGGGCGTAAATGGATGCTAGAATTATTTTATTAAAATTTTCACTTGACGTACGATGATAATAGTTGTCTCAAAATATTGTTAGCCCTATAAATAATTATCTTATAAATATTGTTGCTACATATAATTTAATTTCAAGTTGTATGTTGATATATTAATAATCATAATAATTATTATTATTTATAATTGTAGGCTTTCACGGCCGGCGTCTTGATCCATATTTGGTTCGTCATCCAGGCTTATAGGCCGTGGTCCGGTTGTCTTTATACTCGAAGTTTTGTCTACTGCTGCGGTAGACCTCATCAGGAGATACTGCGTGCTCTCTGTGAACTCCTCAACAGCCGGCTACAGACTGCAGAGAGCACGCAGTATCTCCTGATGAGGTCTACCGCAGCAGTAGACGAAACGTCGAGTATGAAGACAACCGGACCACGGCCTATAAGCCCGGAAGACGAACCAAATATGGATTATTATTATTATTATTATTATTATTATTATTATTATTATTATTATTATTATTATTATTATTATTATTATTATTATTAGCATGCATTGTTATTGGTGTATACTGTCCAACAGTTGAACCTTGCATGTTTACATGTTTGAATGTACTGTATATCAACCGTTACTGTTTATGATTGTTATATTGTTATATTGCGACAAACGCATTTTAAGTACAAAAACTATTTTGTTTTATAAACTGATAATTTCACACAAATTATGCTTCATTTATGAAATTCAGTTTCTACAAACAACTTCACTATAATCTATACAAACATAACGGTTGACTTGGTGGAGAATGGGATCCTGTCACCGGACCACTGGGTATTTTTACTCATATTCTTAGAATTTTTGCTTTAATGTTGAGGTTTTAGACATCAAACAAAAGGAGGAGAATGCAGAGACAGGTATATGGACACAGAGTGACATATTCCAATAATTGATACTAATTCTTAAAACTTAAAATCATGTGGGGTCCTAAAGTACCCCGCGCCATCACTCCCGGGTTAAGATCAAACATTTTGAAAGTCATATTCCGTGAAGCACATTTTTTTCTGGAAAATTTTATGAAGCAGGATGAGTGTGTCATATATATATATATATATATATATATATATATATATATATGAAAATGCTGTAAATGATTTTTAAACAGTTTCGCCTCATCTGTCATCAAATAATTCACTCCGTTTAATGAAGTACCATTAAAATGCATTAAACCCAAATATCGTTTAATATTCTAAAAAAAATGTAAACAAAATCCTTAGTTTTGTTACAGTTTTCACATTTGGTACTAAATGTTCTTCTGTGGGTAACTTATGTTTAATACTGATATCCCGAGTTTCGTTTTTACAGCAAATGCTGTGAACAAAGAATATTTGAAAATAAAGATATATGCTCAGACTGGGTTTTAAACCCTGGACCTTTGGATTTCTATGTCAATGCTCTACCAACTGAGCTACCTGTGCACTCCAATCTAAACCCAATTTTTTCTCTAATACATTGTTAATTCTCGAGGGCTAAATGCTACGAACCTTTGTTCGACCATACAAATGGCGGTTTCGTTTTTAAGAAGACCTATTGAGAATTAAAAAATTTCTTTGTATAACCACTAGGGCTTCGTTTTGGTGTTTTTATTATTAATTTAGTACTTCTCATTGACGGAAAAATTATATTTGATGAAAAAAATATACGCTCATACTGGGGTTTGAACCAGATCCTTTGTCTTTCTATGCCAATGCTCTACGAAATAAGCTACCTGATTACTCAAATCTAAACGAAATTTTTCTGTTACATATGCGAAACATGGACTCTTACTTTAAGGCAGGAAAGGAGATTACAGGTATTTGAGAATGAAGTACTTAGGAAAAATTTTGGACCAAAGAGAGATGAACAGACAGGTGAATGGAGAAGACTACATAACAATGAACTACATGGTCTTAATAGGAAACCAGATATGATAAGAACGATTAAGTCTCGTAGACTGCGATGGGCTGGACATGTTGCATGTATGGGGAATGAAAGATTTGCATGGAAGCTTCTTGTAGGAAAGCCAGAGGGAAGACGCCCGGTTGGTAGACCAAGAATGAGGTGGGAGAATAACATTAACTATGATTTGACGAAAGTCGATTATACAGGAAATGATTGGAAAGCATTGGCTCGAGATAGGGATGTATGGAGAGCGTATGTCCGCGCGGCCATGAACCTACGGGTTCGATAGTGCCAGTGAGTAAGTACATATTCTTAATTCCCTAGCCCCAAATGCTATGGCCCGTTTCTCGATAACGCAAATGGCGGCTTCTTATTTAAGAAGACTTTTATTCCTAAATAATGTATTATGTACAACCTTAGACTAAAAAAATTAGTCATCCGCAGATTCTATCAACCGATCGGGGAACTTCTTGAGCGCTCGCAGAAGCCGTATTCACATCAACACGTTTTCAGTAATTGTACTAGTTGTTTCTTAGTTAACGCAGTGCACACTCAAGCAACATGATAGAGAGAGCTTGGCTTAGTTAATGTGTTTCCGTGGTCGACAGGTTTAACAGACATCATCTGCGTTCGTAACTTCGCGAGTTCGATTCCCCATTCTACTTCATTTTAAGTGAATGTTAGAAGAGCATTTCGTCTGTAATATAGTTTCATATTTAATTTTATATTTGAGTTTTATGGCTTTAATTCACACAAGAACACACAGAAAAGTGAATTAAAACCTTCTTCTAATAAATAAATGAGGAAAGAAAATATCTGCTAAAATGAAACTTTAACACAATCTATATCGGGTTTATGAACCCACAATATCTATAACCGCCTTCAATCTGAGGGGCATTGATGCAATCAAATTTCTAGAGGCTAGAGCATCCCAGACGTCTTGAATTTGTGCCCATAAACCATCTTTCGTCTTTCGTGTATCTGCAGGCCAATTAGAGTCCATCTCTATTTACATCTTAGCCCACACATTTTTCGATTGGATTCAAATCTGGTGAACAGGGAGACCAGTCTATTAGTCTAATATCCTGCCTCTCCGAGAACCAGTTTGAAACCGCTCGACAAGTGTGGACAGGATGTTTATCCTGTATGAAATCAATAATTCCATCAGGATACGTCATCCCCATAGATGGAATGAAGATGTTCTCTAGTATAGTCTTATACTGCACATTGTTCAGTGTGTCGTCCAGCTTCCACAACACACCAGACCGTCCCGTGATATGCAGCCCCAACACGACACAGCCACGTATTCTGCATCGTATCGAGACACCGTTGGACGATAGACAATCACTTTGCCGTCATGAGTAGAAGAAAATATCACCGCGTCTGAGAATATTATATTATTCCAATCAGGGTGTTCATTTTTCTCTGCAAAGGCGTGCCGAAACAATCTGTGATTGTCTGTCAGCTGTTCCTTCTTTGCTGCTGTCCGTGAAAAATGTCCTGCATCATTTAAAGAGATATCCGAGCTGATGCAGGGAATTGAGAATTTGTTTTCATTTGAGAAGCAGTTTGGAAGGGGTTCCTGTAGGCTTCTGCAATTAAAGCTTCAATCTCTTGGGGAGTGGAAACACGTCTTCTTCCTGAACCAACACGAAAGTTTTCAATCCCTTCCCTGGATAATATCACCAACCTCTGAGCTGTAGATACAAGGACTCTGAAACGCCTCCCAGCCTCACGAGCAGAAAAACCTACAATGTTTACCAATGCAAGGACAGATTGCCTTGTGCCTATGTCCTTGTGTATGCGCTGAGCTGTGGTAAAATTCATATGATTCTTTATAAACACACTTGTTAGAGCCTGTTACTTTTGCGCAGATGTCTGCGCAACACAGTTTATTGAATGCAATACATTGAAATTACTTAGAAACAAACCCTTAATGTGGTAAATATAATTGTTACAATAACGATATTAATATTGATTTAATTCAAATATCAAAATAAAATGTATTTGATTAATATATCATTTTAATCAAAGGTCGCCAAAAACTGCATAATGGAGGACGCGAAATTGCCACCTTCGATAACAGAAAGAGTGACTGTAAGCTTTACTGCTGATCAAACAGGACACGTAGGAGTGTCTTCAGTTCATGCCACATAACACGGTAACTCAGGGACTGCACAATTAGGGCTAGTTTCCTAGTTTGAACCCAGGGCTGTGCCGAGTAGTACTTAGAAGAAATGTGCGTTGAACAGATGACTTTTTTTTGTCTAAGATTGTACTTTCTATTATACCATTCGGGACAATGGCTGATCCCTATATTATATCAATCTTACAAGGTCTGAAAAAATTGTCGATATGAAAGCCTATAGCTCTTGGAATATTCCTAGAATGTATAACAAAATATGATTCATACAATGGATAGGTAATAATGTACAAAACGCCACAATTTTCATTCTTAAAATAATTTTGTTGACAATGCAGCTGTAAGTTTAATGGTAGAACCTAGTGTATTAGAGATTGAAACGGCGATAGAAAATGAAACTGTATAAAACGTGAGGTTCAGGTGGAATCACAGCACACCTGATAAAATCAGGGGGGAGAAAATTTGTTGGTCATGATACATCGGTTGATTAATATGATTTAGTAAAGAGGCTTTTCCAAATGGATGGGAAGATATTGCATATTTCAGAAACAACATAAGTCTCTTTCTGGGCAAATTTGAGTTAATAGCGAAATCACATTCTCTCTACTTGTATACATATATATAATTTTAAACACGAGTTAGATTACTAACAAATTGTGGGAAGTCGTGCAAATGTCATTTAATTTAGATATCACATAAATCAGTAATTGTGATTGTTTCTGCAATAAACAGTCTAGGTATGGAGGATATAACAATCTATTGTCGTGCCTATATATATCATATAAAGGCCATTTCATTTGTATTAAACCTAGGCATACCAATGAGGATTGAACCCATAACTATTAAAATATACAGGATGTTTGTTATTAATACAGGATGTTAGTTATCCACAAAAAGGGAAATGACTTGCCCATAAATTAATTTAATAAATATTTGGTAAGTTGCGTACGTGACTAAAATTATGTACCGTCCGTCCAATTTCTGACGGCATTTGTTTGCCGTCCAGTGTGCTGTTTCCGGTGTCTGATTTGTCCCTTGGCAGCAAAATAACTAATGGCTAACTTTAAGTGGCTTTCCTATTGTAACATCTACCAAAACGGTGTTTTTTAGGAATTTATTACGAAATATGGAAACGAAGATGTTTGACATGCGTTCAGATGGTATTTTGCGACCTGTACTTATTTTTCTACTAGCTAACCCTTATGGAGGATGTCCGCTGAATATGTTCTGGTGTACTGTAGAATGTTACCTTGTGTTGACGTCTCAGGTTAGCTGCCTTGAGTGGTTAGCGAGATATGTCAGTGTTGGCTAACCTGAGTCTTGTCATGGTTTGAACTGCGATTTGGACTCATCATTCTTGCTGTGTGTGTAGCTCGTAGAGAGCGGTCGTGTTTGTGGTGCTCCTCGGCACGATAGAGGTTTAGCATCCACAAGAGCTTTAAAATAACTGTTAGTGAGAATTAAGGCTAAGAGATTAATAGCCGCACATTATAAGGTGTTCGTAAGTGAAATATAAGTGTGATGCTTCGGCGTGAGTAATTGAAACGAGAGGACTGAACACGACGTGATCACGTGGTGATCATAATGTATGTGATTACTTATCTTGTTGAAATATAGTCTTATTTTCACATATCTAATCCCTTGTGTCATAATAAATAAAATCCTAAATATACAGTCCACTTCAGAGAGAAGAACCTTATAACTACTTACAGGTTTAGAAATAAGGTTCTGTGAACAATTAACCTGTATGTGTAGTAAGTATATAATAACTGCTACATATTTATGGTCCTCCGGGCCGGATATAACAGTCGCCTTGTGAAAAGTCGTAATATTGTGACACAAAAGGTATTACTTACATGAAGAACTATATTACACAAAGAACAGTGAAAGCGTTACCACGTGGTGTTGCCGTGATCAACTAGTGGACCGCGACCCCCTTGCAGAACTTCGAGCTTCGAGAAGTCTAGTTCCAGTGCAAGGAAATATCATTTTGATAGTGAATTGTCTTCGAGTGAGCTATCCTTTGATATCAACGGTGCTGTGACCTTCTAGTAGCGTGGTGGCACATTCTAGAGTACCATATATGTCTGGTCGATTGGAAATCATAGTAAAAGCCTGAAAGATAAGTTACTATTGAATGCTTGTATCTCCTATCTTAGAGTTGATATCCCACCTCATTCCATAAACCTAGACTTGCAATTTAGAGAACAAATTGACTAATTTAATCTGAATTAGTATTGAGTCGATCTGACATTATATTTCAAATTGCCATTTTATTTGTGTGATTTCTATATATATTTTAATTATTTAATAAAATATTTGCTGTGTTATATTGATAGGAACATTAGAGAATTATATCAGGGAATTAGTATAGAGAAGAAAGGGTTTCAGGCTAGAACAAACATAATTCGAAATGAAAATGGGGATATGATTGCAGATTCTAGGAGTATATTAAATAGATGGAAAAGTTACTTTAATCAGCTATTAAATGTACATACAGAACAGGACATTGAGGAGGTTAAGTTACAGACAGCAGAAATGCTAGTCGCAGAGCCAAGTGCATTAGAGGTTGAAATGGCGATTGAAAAATTGAAGATGTATAAAGCATCAGGTTCAGATGAGATCCCAGCAGAACTCATAAAATCAGGAGGAGAAAAATTGATAGACAAAATACGCTGGTTGCTTAGTATGATTTGGGAAAAAGAAGCTCTTCCAGATGAATGGAAGGAATCAATTATCGTACCAATTTATAAGAAAGGAGATAAAACTGATTGCAACAACTACAGGGGCATCTCATTACTTTCAACTTCATACAAAATTCTTACAAATATATTAGTAAGCAGACTTACTCCCTACATTGATGACATTCTAGGAGATCATCAATGTGCATTTAGAAGAAACAGGTCTACAACAGATCAGATTTTTAGTATAAGACAGATTTTAGAAAAGAAATGGGAATATAATGGCACTGTACATCAACTATATGTAGACTTCAAAAAAGCATATGATTCAATTAAGAGGGAGAAGTTATATAGTATCCTGCTGGAGTTCGGAATTCCTAAAAAGTTAGTTAGACTTATACGAATGTGTCTAAATGGCTCAAATAGTAGGGTGCGTGTAGGCAAACAGTTTTCAGACACTTTTGAAATCCAGAATGGGTTGAAGCAAGGAGATGCACTATCTCCTCTACTATTTAATTTTGTACTAGAGCATGCCATTAAATCTTTAGAGAATGAGGAAGGCTTACAACTGAATGGTATTAATAAGCTATTAGTTTATGCTGATGATGTAGTACTATTGGCCGATAGCGAGGAGATACTAAAGGCCAACACGCACACACTATTGAGTAACACTAAGAAATTAGGACTGGAAGTAAATATCAGTAAAACTAAATATATGGTCACAGGTAGAAATTCAGTATATAATGGAAATGGACAGCTAATGACAAATGAGGGAAATTTTGAGGAAGTGGCTGAATTCAAATACCTAGGAACAATAATCACAAATAGGAATGAGACGCACAAAGAAATTAAACATAGGCTCAATTCTGGAAATGCATGCTATTATGCATTGCAGAGACTTTTGATGTCCCAACTCCTTTCAAAAAACGTTAAGCTGAAAATATATAAAACTATTATTCTACCAGTTATATTATATGGGTGCGAAACATGGACTCTTACTTTAAGGGAGGAAAGGAGATTACGAGTATTTGAGAATAAAGTTCTTAGGAAAATTTTTGGACCAAAGAGAGATGAACAGACAGGTGAATGGAGAAGACTACATAACAATGAACTACATGGTCTTTATAGGAAGCCAGATATAATAAGAACAGTTAAGTCTCGTAGACTGCGATGGGCAGGACATGTTGCACGTATGGGGAATGAAAGACGTGCATGGAAGCTTCTTGTAGGAAAGCCAGAGGGAAAACGCCCAGTTGGTAGACCAAGAATGAAGTGGGAGAACAACATTAACTTTGATTTGAGGGAAGTAGATTATACAGGGGATGATTGGAAAGCATTAGCTCGGGATAGGGATGTATGGAGAGCTTATGTCCGCGCGGCCATGAACCTACGGGTTCGATAGTGCCAGTGAGTAAGTAAGTAAGTAAGTAAGTTATATTGTTCGGTAATTAGTTGTTGATCAAAATGTCATTTGAAAGTGAGACAAAGGCTATCCAAAAGCGAGGCATTCTTAAAAGAGCCTTACTAATTTGGAAAATTATATTAATAGTGAAACCATTTCCCTAAACACATTAGTAGCTAGACAAAATAAACTAGGAGATATTTGGGAACAGTTTGAGGCAGTTAAGAATTTCTTAGAACTTGAAGCAGATTCAAAGCCAGGTCAGGATCATGCAAGGGATCATGAGGACTTTGAAAATAAATATTATGAGTTGTGTGGCAAGGTCCAGGATTTAATAGAAAGTCTTCAAAAACCCACAGATAGTCATGGGTTTGATGATTCACGTGCATCTAGTAGATCGAGTTGTGGTTTTAAGATACCGGCTATTCAGATTCCCCATTTCCAAGGAGAATTGACTGAATACCTCTCGTTTAAGAATACTTTTGAGTCCTTTGTGATTAACAATACTAACTTAGATAATGTTCAAAAGCCTCATTATTTATTATCATCGCTTGAAGGCGAACCTAGGCAATTACTCAGTAATTTAGCGATAACTGAAGGCAATTTTTGTATGGCCTGGAAGTTAATTCAGCAAAGGTACGACAACAGACGCATGATATTGTCTCAGCATGTTAAGTGCTTACTCAGCTTACCTTCTTGTAGTACAGGTACTGCTGCAGAGTATAGGAAAGTACTTAACCAAGTAAAAGGCAATATTAATGCCATAGAGAATCTTCAGAGTGATGTTCTGTTATCAGATCTAATGTTGCAGGAAATTATATCGAGTAAAATGAAAAGTATTCATAGGTCAGAGTGGGAAGCTAAACATGGTGCTACGAATATCCCTAGCTTAGTCGATTTTATGGAATTTTTGGAGAGAAAAGCTCAAACCTTGGAGCTCAGTGAATGTAAAAACATTGTAGTAAATGAGAAACCAGATGTAAAGCCTAAAGTCAAATCTTTCCATATTGCTAATGACAACAAATCAAGATATTGCCATAATTGCAAATCAAATAAACATAATTTACCAGATTGTGAGGAATTCAACCAATTAACAGTAGATGAAAGAGTACATTTAGTTGGTCAGATTAGATTATGTTATAATTGCTTTTCAAAAGGGCATACAGCGAGATTTTGTAAAGAGAAACCTTGTTCCAAATGTCAACGCAAACACAATACTCTAATACATTTTGAAAGAAAGCCTAATGTTGAGCATCCAGCTATTGTGTCTCCCACTGCTATGAAGATAACCTCCGGGCTAGGCTCAAACGTACTTCTTAGCACTGCCTGTGTTAATGTGAAAGATAAATCAGGGCGGTTAGTTAAGGTTAGAGCGTTACTGGACTCTGCCAGCCAGTTATCTTTTATGACTACAAATCTGTTGAGCAAGTTAAGTCTTGCAACCCAATCGTGCAAACTTCCTATTGTAGGTATTGGATACTCAGATGTCTCTCCAGTCAGTCTTACTTGTAAGGTGCAATTGTTGTCCAGAGTGTCTAACTATAGGTTGAACTTGAATTGTGCTGTCGTAGATAATATCACATCTCAATGTCCTGCCACCGAGATTGATCATTCAAACTGGAATATTCCTTCTAACATTGTGTTGAGTGATCCAAACTTTAATAAACCTGCTACGATTGAACTTCTTCTCGGCGCAGACGTGTACCATGATATTGTTTTGTTCTGAGACTTTGAGAAGGAAGGGATACCCCACGTTGATCAAAACAGAGTTTGGTTACATATCTTTAGGTGCCTTTCCTGAACTTTGTATTAAGAAAAGAGTAGATCCTCGTTCGGTAAACTTTGTGAAACTTGATTCTCTGGATAAAAAACTGGAAAGGTTCTGGCAGCTAGAAGAACTGCAAAACCCTATTCTTAGTCCAGAAGAGAAAGCGTGTGTGAACAACATTTCGTTGAAAACGTCCAAAGAGATGAATCTGTTCGTTTTATTGTGAAGTTACCTATACGTCTTGATGTTCCTTCGGTCGCTGAATCTAAGCATACTGCTATTAAGAGATTTAAGCACATTGAGAGTAAGCTTGATATAAACATTCTCAATTAAAAGAACACTATGTAGGATTTATGAGAGAGTACAGCGATCTAGGACACATGGAGCTTGCACCACCCTTAGAAGGAGACAAGAGTACCTTCTACTTACCGCATCATTGCGTAATTAAAGAGTCTAGTACAACGACCAAATTACGAGTAGTTTTCGATGGAAGTTGCGAATCTTCTAATGGAGTTTCCTTGAATTCTACGCTCATGGTTGGACCGTCTATACAACCAGAACTGTTGTCTACTGTCATGAGATTTCGTACTTATCAGGTTGCGCTATCTGCCGACATAGCAAAAATGTATCGTTGCATATTGGTGCACCCCGACGACAGGGACTTGCAACGCATCATCTGGCGTGAGTCACCTGATGAGGCCTTAAGGGAGTATCGTCTTACTACAGTGACCTATGGCACTGCTCCAGCATCGTTTCTAGCAACAAGATGTTTGCTTGAATTATCTAAGCAATGTAAGGAATCACATCATATCGCTTCTGGTAATTAGGTCCTGCTACAAATGTTTCAGAGTTAAACCACCCCGAACTAGTCAGATGATGGGACAATTTCCTGAGTATAGAGTAGAGCAAAGTCTTTCCTTTGTTAAGGTAGGTTTGGACTACGGAGGTCCAATTGTAATAAAGGGAGACAACCCAAGATCTAAGGTGAAATTCAAGGCTTACATAGCACTTTTTGTATGTTTAGTAACTAAGGCTATCCATTTAGAAGTTGTCAGGAGCCTTACTACTAAGGACTTCATTGCTGCCCTCTATAGATTTGTTGCCCGCAGAGGACGCCCTTGTCTCATATTGAGTGATAATGGTTCAAATTTTGTTGGGGCCAATAACGAGTTATTGAATTTGTTGTATAGAAACATGCGAATGTTATTACCGAGAACATAGCAAATATGAACATTGAATGGAGATTTATTCCTCCTTCTAGTCCCCATTTTGGTGGACTTTGGGAGGCAGGAATAAAATCGGTGAAATCCCTTATGAAAAAGACTATAGGTAAAACTATTCTTAGTTTTGAAGAATTGTGTACTTTGTTGTGTCAAATCGAGTCTGTACTAAATTCTAGACCTATCTGCACGCCCAGTGAATCCCATGAAGAAATGTATCTAACTCCAAGTCACTTCCTGGTAGGTAGACTATTAACTAGTACTATTTCTCCTGATATAGCCAACTGTCCCCTTTCCTACGATGCAAGGTGGAAGTTAGTTCAGGCTCTCTACAGGTCTTTCTGGCAGCAGTGGTCCAGACAATACCTGCAGTCGCTTCAGCAAAGGAGGAAATGGATGTCTGCCGGAAGATGGTGCCCAGCTGTCGGCGATCTTGTGATCCTTCGGGACGACAACTTTCCACCTCTGGTGTGGAAAACAGGTGTGATCCAACAGCTTCACCCTGGGATCGACGGTGTGGTACGAGTGGTCACCATTAGGACTAAAACTGGATTATTTCGACGAGCCATTGTGAAACTTGTCCCTTACCTAGTTGTGTTGAGAGATTCACCGACCGATGTGTTAAATCGTGAGATCTCTCAAAGGGGGGAGTATGTTGACGCCACAGGTTAGCTGCCTTGAGTGGTTAGCGAGATATGTCAGTGTTGGCTAACCTGAATCTTGTCATGGTTTGAACTGCGTTGTGGACTCATCATTCTTGCTGTGTGTGTAGCTCGTAGAGAGCGGTCGTGTTTTGTGGTGCTCCTCGGCACGATAGAGGTTTAGCATCCACAAGAACTTTAAAATAACTGTTAGTGAGAATTAAGGCTAAGAGATTAATAGCCGCACATTATAAGGTGTTCGTAAGTGATATATATGTGTGATGCTTCGGCGTGAGTAATTGAAACGAGAGGACTGAACACGATGTGATGACGTGGTGATCGTAATGTATGTGATTACTTATCTTGTTGAAATATAGTCTTATTTTCACATATCTAATCCCTTGTGTCATAATAAATAAAATCCTAAATATACAGTCCACTTCAGAGAGAAGAACCTTATAACTACTTACAGGTTTAGAAATAAGGTTCCGTCAACAATTAACCTGTATGTGTAGTAAGTATATATTAACTGCTACACCTTGCATGAACTTGTTACAAATTTAAAAGAACATATTCATCAATTGAGACATAAACATGAGTTTCTCCATCGGGCTATTTAATTTAGCCATTAGTGGCTGGACGTCCTGAACCAGCCAGATCGTTAACTGAGGATGGTGTTATAAAATTTAAGTTTGGGTTGCACTGGAAGGAAGCAATGCATTCCTCTGCCGATTGAGTACTGCCATTGTTCGAAGTTGTGGCCTTACTGCATGAAATATTTTGATCTGTTAGTTTCGGTGTGAAAGTTCGCGCTGTAGGCTTAGCTTTCGGCAATTTGGATTCACGTGATTTGAGAAAGGCCTCTTTTGCTTCATTGAACTTGGGACACACTCTGTAGGATGCAGGGTGCCCTCTTCCTCCACAGTTTGCGCATTTTAGTAGTGAAGTGTCAGTTTGAGCTTTCACTCTCACTGTACAATTCAAATGATTGTGTGGTTGAGCGCATATGACGCAACGTGGTGTAAGGTTGCAGCCTGCGAGAGAGTGATTAAAGCACTGGCAGCGAAAGCATTGCTTCAGGCAAGCGCGTGGACGGTATGCCTGTATGGAGACTACAACAAACAAGAGTTTTTTCTGATCGTAGATCTCTTTTGCGTTTTCTGTATGATCTAGTTCTATTAGATAGAGTAGGAAATTGATTATTTTGTTTTGCTCCTTTTTGGTAATTTGCTTTACTGAGTGGACTGGGTATTTTAGTTGGATCAGATCAGTTTTGATATGTTTGACATCAATGTTACTTGGAAGTCGTTTTAGCATATCTTTAAGGGATAAGTCCTTTTTCATGTGGAATGTGTAGTATTGCTTTTTGACTGAGTCGAAGAAAGTTTTAATGTTTTGAAAATCTTCAATGGTTGTAGAGTAATACCTCAGTCCATCGTGGGTATTGACTACTTTAAGATCTTTTTTGAGAAATTCTTTAAGTTGCCTATTCATCCTGAAAATATCACCATGGCCTAGCACTGTTATGGGCGGGAGACATGAACCTTTCTTTGGAACAGTTGGCTGGTTTGAAGCTGTTGGTTGGTTAGTACTTGTACGAGGTTGTGATGCAGTTTATGTAGTCTCCATACGTTCTGCTTCATTGGTAGAACCAATCGCACTTTCTTCTCCTTTATCGATGTTGTTATTGTCTGCTAAAACAGAGAATATGTTTGAAGTTTTTACAGTAGGAGACGCAGAGCTTTGCTTTTATTTTTGGGATTTTTCCCAGTTTCATCACTTTTTCTCTTATTTCCTGAATTTGTTGTCTTTTTGTTTCTTATTTGGCGCTTTTTGAGTATTTTTGGGATTTTTTTTTCGGTTTGTTCTTTTGCTGAGTACTGATTTCTATAGTGGGGAAGTCATCTTTAGCTGTGATAAAACAGTCTGTTTGCATTTCAATTACAGAATCTTTTACTGCTTAGCGAAGAAACTGTATGTATTGGGAAGTGTTTTGATGTTTTGTTTTCTTGATTATATCAAGTTTTTTTAAGGAACCAATAGTCAAATCATGCGCTATTTGGGTTTTTCTAAAATCTTTGAATGTTGTTAGGAAATGTATAATAGAGAGAAGAGCACCTCTGATTTCGTTTGCTAGAATGATATAATTTTCTGTCAATACTTGTTGTCTTTGTTCAATATATGTATCAAATCTTATTACAGACTCTTCCCAATACGCAAAAGGAAGTGCGTTTGGTTGACCTGTTTCCATATCGGTCGAATTATAATCGGTCATGGGGCTTGGCAAGCCAAGACTTAGTTCTTTACCGATTTTAAACTTGCACTATATGAGAGATAAATGTACCTACCTTATTTTATACTACAATTAACACAATTTGCACTTAACACACCAGACATTTATGCACTAGGAAAGCCACTTAACCTATCTATAATTAAAACACATAAGCATTGAAAAACGTACATAGTAACAAATTAATTTGAATAAAAACGCAGTACATAAGAACGAAAAAATTCACTGAAATTGAGACTTTCACTGATGTTGAGATCGTTTTCTAATAGGTAACCAGCACCATCAATGTTGGACCCCTATGACCGGATATTACTATTTTGGGTTTATAGGGAAAGTACAAATTAACATAGCCAATCAAAATTTAACAACGTGTCTATGACTGGCCAATCACATTAGGGAAACCACACCCCATGTGAAATGTATAGAATATGTCTCTGGGGTAAAATTCTATCTTATATTCAGAACAGAAAGTCAGAATCAACCAGCACCATATTTTACTACTTGGGTACTTGGATCAGAAACTACATCAAGATTATTATATCAAGAATAAAACTTCAAGATGTTGGTCTGCATATTCTTGCTGGTGATTTGTACTAACTGGAAGTGAGCGGCTAGCTTATTAATATATTTCTTTTAGACACAGTTAGAAACAAGTGGGTTCACACCTCAAACTCATATTATTTAACCTATATGAAAGTTATGAAATTTTTCCAAGTAAAGGTCTGTTTTTATTGTTTTAAGAAGGTAATTAAATTTGTAATCACTTTTATTATTATATATACTCATGCTTATATAATAAATATTTTTATTCCAATAATAATGTATTATTGAAGATGTTACATATTAGAGTTGGACGGGGACTAGGAGTCACAAAGTAATTCCAAGAATTTCCCTTAATATTCCTTTACCTACCCTGGTAAGTATCATAAGTGGTGGCAGCGGTAATAGTATTGATAAATATAAGGATTTTACTGCATTAACATAACCAAAGTACAGGTAAATCCAACCATCCATAGTAATTCTGCCCGAAGGCAGGTCCTTCACTGCAATCATAGCATTTTCATGCTATGCTTACAGCTTTTCTAGGGAATTGTGTAGGTGTGGTAGGTTCCCGTTGCTTTCCACACCGGTGAAGGATGATGATGATAATGATAATGGTAAGGATGATGATGATAAGGGTGATGACCATATGATTTCGGGGACCGTATGGGCCTTAAAATTTTCCTGACATTTGTCTTACAGGTGAGGAAAAACCCCGATAAAAACCTCGCCCAGAAACACTGCCACGACCGGAGATCGAACCCGGGCCCGCTGCGTGACAAGGCAGCCGTACCTCGAGACCACAGCGGTGGACTGTAGTTAAATGGAGAGCAAAATAATTATTTAATGGCTCTAACTTATTGTCCATGTATAAATCCGTCTGTAAAAACTTTCACTTTTTTAGATATACATTTATTGAGCGTAACCCATCCGACAGCATTACAAGGTATAGCAACGTATACCCAAGAATTGTTACAAATGTTCTTTCGCCGCAAACGTACAAGAATTGATCCAAAAGTAGCACTTGATCAAGTACCAAAATTTATAGGATTAAAAATAAGTTGACAGTTAGAAATAGCCTTTGAAGGTTATCCTATAAGATATAAAGTTCCTAATTATACGGCTTATATATCAACGCGCAGAAGGTTTAGTAGCTTTCTTTGAAGTAGAAGTGAAAATAGTAAAGAGATTTATTCCCCCAAACGTGGAATACGATTTAGTAGAAATAGAAAGAACGGATTGTCATTCTATGGGGAAGATGACCCAAGATATTCTCCAGCCACACGAGTGTCTATGAATGAAGGACGAAATTAAAATAGATAAAATATTAATTTCTACTTACGTTTAGGCCTCACAGGGGTGAAGTAGGCCGGATCGGTCTATCTTGACAATTACCGAAGCGCAAAGAGGCGCAAACCGAGACCTGGGTGGCCCCGATCCTCCTATTTCGGGCGAAATCACCCAGAATTTCCGAAGTCTGCAAAAACGGTCGTAGTATTAACCCGCTGTCCACAGAAAAGGGACAACCCCAGACCAGTGTGAAACGTTGATAAGACTGAAATAACATAACAAAATATATCAAGATAGCACAAGAGCGACTAACCAGAACAAATGATTTATCTGTAATAAATTGGATACCTGCCTGGGATCCTAAATCGGGATTACCTATAGCAACATTCTTTGAAAATGAAGAGGTTTCAACATAATTAGGACAACTAACCGATAAAGACAAAAATCGGGCTGTTAAATTAAAAGTTGGAGGAGCGGCTAAACAATTTTTGGTAACACATCCTGCTATGCGTACAGAGATTTCGTATGCTAGACTGAAAACTTTAATGAAAGATAGATTTAAGCATAACGACTTTTATAATAATTCCCAATTACAGAACGCTAGACAGGAAAAACATGAAAGTCCAGAGGACTTTGCGGATAGATTGCGAAAGTTGAGTCGTCGAGCCACTAGGATAGGGGATAATGAAGCAGTTCAGGAAATAATAAATGCGGAAGCAGAAAGAAGGCTACTTACAATAATTATATAAAGTGTGTAACATGGCTCAGAGGCTGGGTTTTGGGAGTGGGTTCCTCATATGGAGAGAGTAAAGGGGGTGTATTGCAGCATGGGTCCGGAAATAGATAGTTGCAGAGTTGTTCGAACTTTTATGAATGTTAGGTCATTATGGTTTAGAGTAGTTCTTGACAGTCTGTTTTCTGTTGATTGTAGGCTGCAGTGATGTACACAATTGAAGAATATTTCTGTATGCAATTCATCTATGGTTTGGCGGATGGCAATGCTTTGAGGGCGCGTAATTTGTATCAGGAACGATACCCAACACGGTGATTGCCATATCGTAAGACATTTGAAGGAATCCATCGCCGCTTATGCGAATACGGGTGTTTTGCACGCCAACAAAGACAGAGGGACGGCCAACAGTAGTAAGGCATGAAGAGGAGGAGGAGGCTGTTTTCAACATTGCAGATGAAAATCCAGGAATAAGCACAAGGACTGCAGACCAATTTCATGCACACGTTGGTATGGAGACTACTAAGGGAACAAAAATTGTATCATATCATCTACAGCGTGTACTAGTCTGGTATCCTGCGGATTATCCTGCACGGGTAATATTCTGCCAGTGGTTCCTCCAACAATGCGGTGTGAATCCTAACTTTGGAGATGTCGTGTTGTACACGGATGAGGCAAAATCCATAAGGGATGAGATCCAGAATTTGCACAACCAGCGCGTGTAGGCAGACACGAATCCCAATGCAGCAATCGCAACACATCACGAACAAAGATTCTCAATTAACATCTGGGCAGGCATTGTTGAAGATAGTTTTTTGGAACCCTACGTTTTTCCGAACAGGCTCAATGGACGTGTATACACACGTTTCTTGCGCAATCAATTACCTCGGTACTTGTAAAATATGCCACTAGCATCCCGGCGGCAGATGTTCTTCATGCACGATGGTGCTCCTGCACATTTCAGTCTGTTTTCTCGCAGGTACCTTAATCTAACATTTGTTTACCGCTGGATTGGTAGAGGAGGACCAGTTTCTTGGCCACCACGATCTCCCGATTTAAACCTTCAGAACTTTTATCTTTGGGACACCTCAAGTCTTTGGTGTATTCAAGCCCTGTGGATGATGTAATAACTCTCCGTTCACACATTGTGGCAGCCTGTCAGACAGTACGCACTAAACCAGCCATTTTTATCGTGTTGAAGACTATGCGAAGAAGAGCAGCTGCCTGTATTGAAGCACAAAGAGGTCACTTTGAACATTTCATCTGACGGAACAGAGCGCTCCAACAAATCCCTTGCATTTTTGTCGCCAGGGTACTAACATTCATAGAAGTTCGAGTGGCTCTGTAATTGTCAATTTCCGGACTAATGTTGTGGTGCACGTTTTTTGTTCTCTCCATTAGAGGAATTCATTCCTAAGGTTTTGCTGTTGAGTTGTGTTACACCCTGTATTGATGGACGTTTTGGTGATCCGGGAGATCAGGTACGATACCAGATGCCAGACACATTAGAAAATGCAATACAGATAGCGACCATGGCATCTAAGCAGTCAAACGACGGGAGGATACTCTGTGAGACAGGACCCAGTCACGAGTATTCAGTATCCAAGGTGAAAATAATAATAATGTTAACACGAACTCTTATGGTTCAGGGATGTATACACGTGGTCGAGGATATCGGGGTACTGACAGTGGGTTTCGTAGCAATGGTGATGGAAAACGGCCTTGTCACAGAGGAAACTCCTGGTCAAGAGCTCAGACCAGTAATCAAAATAGTGGCAACCGAGTAGTTGGGAGGGGTCGTGACTTTTATAATGAGTACAAATGAAATAATATAGATGCGGGAAGCCCGATAGGACCCAACTCCGGACCACGGGAAACGACTGTTTCGATAGCGGCGGTTTGAATCTACAGGGAGTTCAATGTTACAAGTACCAAGGGTATGGGAACATTGCTGTGTGCTGTCCAAGCCGACGAGGGCCAGGAGGGGGCTCGAAGAATTTAAACTGGATGTTCATCAACCCCGACGTCACACCAGAATTAAAGCCACCAGAAAATGTGCTTGCGTATAGTTCAATAAGCGAACATTGTGTAACCATTGAAGCGGAAGGAACCACAAGAGGAGTCATCGTATATACTGGGGCTACGGTACCATTAGTTAAGCTAGGCACTTGGCAAGAACATGTAAAAAGGTGTAAATTAGTGGCCAGGGATGTTACAGGGGCTGGTCTTAAAAATATAGGCGAACAATATATGATAATACAAATAGGAGGTTATAAGTCAAGATGGATACAACATGTTCATCGAATGGAAGATCACAGAATACCCAAACTAATGTTAAGATATCAACCTGCAGGAAGAAGAAGACCAGGACGTCCACTCAAAAGACTTCTGGATGGTGTTTCTCTTGAGGCCGAAACAGGTCAACAAATGGCCTAAATTCGTGAATGTACTATGATGATGATGATGACAAATAGGAGGAATTCAAATATAACTTACATTTCTATTAAGTGGAATAGGCGCCCCTGGAGATGGTTTACTTGGCATGGACTTTCTGCACACGGTGGGAGCAAGCGTGGACCTGAATGCTGGATGTCTAAAATTAAGCACACGCATTGTGCCCTTAGAAAAAGCTGATGGTACGGATTTTGTGATCCGGACACCAACCGTAGGGAGCGAGGCACCAACTGATTCGTGTTCATAAGTACTGGCCATCCTGTGACTCGAGAATCAGGAGCATACTCAATCCTGCTACTGCAAAGGAACGGACTGTTCATATTCAAATATATTAGAACCAGCATGGCGCGCGAGGGTCTATCTAAAGGGAAACACGATGCTGCCTCCGTTGGCAGTAAAGATAGATCAGGGTAAGGTTGTTGGAAGCTGCAATCTTACATATGTCCCTCCAATTGTTGTATTTGCCCGGTACATGCCATGGTTCCCGGTGTATTTTTGCCGCATAGTGTTAGTGAAGTCACATTAAACGATCGTAGAGCTCGTCGTGGCCGTGATTCGTCCCGTAGATTAATAATCTCCGAAGACAATGGTTCCACAAATCCTTGGATAAGTAAGTCCCCAGAGCTGAATGAATCGTGCCAAATAACCTGTCATCGAGTGGAACGGAGGAATTCTCTCAACGGAGGTTCCGAATTTCGAGAGTGTATGGATAGTGAGGGAATCGCTAATCCTGAGAGTAGTACATTCTTGAATGAAATGTACAGTAATGAACCAATTAATATCCACAATTCTGATCCCGTTCAGAATGCGGAAAGAAAACAAATACACTCAAGGAGTCTAGGATGAACAAGGAATATCAAGATATAGAGAAATCGTGCACCTCAAATAATAACAAGAATAATAATTACAGTCAAAATAAAATTGATGTACACTTAGTGACAAAATGAATGAGCCTCTTCAAAAAGAAGAGTCCTTCTTATGGCCTCCTGCGCATGCTCGAAAAGCCATAGCTGCGGTTCATGTGGGCTACCATGCCATCGCGTTGTTAAATGTTTTTAATACGATGTATTGGTTTTATCACACTTAAATAGTTTAGAGAACAGCAAATGACACATATTTATAGATTTTACGAGGTTTCCACGAATGTAATATTACTAAAATTGCGACATTTTAAATAAAGATCAACTCTCGTTCATAGTGTTTAAAAGTTAAACAAGGCAACTTGCATCCGATGTTCCAGTAGCGTAGAGCGTTAAACTACTTACAACAAGATGAAATGTAATAATAATAATATTAATAATAATAATAATAATAATAGCTTTATTTTACCTGGCAGAGTTAAGGCCTTAAGGCCTTGTCTACCACTCAACCAGGTTTAAAAAAAAATACAAAAGAAAAGTCTTAAATCTACATTACAATACTATAGTATATATATATATATATAACGATTAAAAGTTATGAATACAATTACATTAATATTTATAATCTATTTTGATTTACTCTAAATTTAACAAATTAAATATATAATATGTACAAGATATATAAAAAACGAGGGAAAAAGATTAATGACATAGCATAAAATTAAATAACTAGAGAAAAATTAATTATTAGACAACACATACCTGTATAAGCGTGACTTAAAGGTGCCAAGTGTGCGGCAACCCCTGATATGTTGAGGAAGGAGATTCCAGGAGCGGGCAGAGGCTACTGTGAAGGAAGTAGAATAGGAGGAAGTGCTATGAAGAGGAATTGTTAGCAGACTGCTATCTTGTGACCTAGTGTCAATATTGTGGTAGGAGGATAACTTCTCAAATCTAGACGCCAGGTAAGTAGGAATGTAGGAATTCAGAAGCTTGAAAAGTAGTGAAAGAGAGTGCACTCGTATGTAAAAGGCAGGGTTCGAATCCTCCGTTAATTTTTTTTATTCATTTGTATATTCGCAAAATACATCCTCACTGCGCTCGTTTATGTTTCTCTACTCTGCTGAAAAAATGCATACATGACATAAGGACTTAATTAAACTAAACGTAAGATACATACAACGTTATTTACACATATGGATCGCACGGGCAGTAAGCCGTACGTGCTGTTGACAGTCCGGTAAAATAAGTTGATGCTTGGTAATAATATACTTAAAAAAACACAATAATATTACAATTTAGCAGTCAGCATCACAATATTGTCTAACAGTGTCATAATGTTGTGATATGTGTATTTAAATAACTACTTCAAAATTATCAAATGATGTTTTTATACAAAATTGTTTGAAAAAGCTTTTTTTTAAAACGTTTAATACAAATGTTAGGTAAATAAGAGAGAATAGCTATAATTTTACATTACTTAACACTGAAAAATCAAGGGGTAACCAGCTCATAACTGCAGTTCAGCCCTGTTTTGATATAATGACTATAAAAGTTGATGGCCAAAAATTACCAAACCAAAATGTGGGCTTCTCTGGAGATATCATGGAAGAGCAGATTAATGCAGAAAAACATAAAATATGTTAAGATAAGCCAGCACATGACATTTAGCCACTGTATCTCTAATAATGACACTGTTAGCGCACGGAATTTTATCGATGGCCTGCAGTATCATGCATTCTGTATGATTAGTATTGGTCGAGTTATTTTTACTACATCGACGTATCCTGAAGGATGTTTTTCAATAGAGAATAAAACAGTTTATGACATCACAAGGTAAGGGGTATATGACTCAAGAGGAAATAATTACTAGCATCTATGATGAATTACGTAGTTGGCCAGTGTGTGATGAATGTCATTTACAAAGTGTTTCCATTGACTATATCAGTTTGCAGAAAGTAGTTATTTTATTTTTTGTTATGTACGCAAATTAACTTTCTTCTCTAAAATATTAAGGTATTCATTTTAAAATGCTCTGTATCTCAAATATTACAAAATGTAAAAAATAGCATTTACTTTTAGTGAACGAATGCATTAATTTCACAAACAAGCGTTTCTAATTCATTTAATAATATAATTTGCTAAAATGTATATTTTAGAATGTGGAAAATGCATCTTAAATGTGACATAGAACTTATAAAAATTCTTATCCGCTTATTTTTCTTGACAAATACTTTTGGAAGAATTTTTTTGCATTCTTGAAAGTTTACTATTAACTGACTTATGTTGTTTCTGAAATAACCAATCTGTTGTGAGGCCCGTTAATCCAACTATTTCACCAACTGAATTTGGAGCTTTTATTGGATGTCAAGTATTGTATATTAAGCAATCAGGATTACTTTTTATTGATAGGAATTTTCGTAAGTACTGGGAACTTGACGATGATTCATGAAATTCGAAAAAATAAAATAGTAAGGTTAAGTATTGTGATAGACATTTTGTCGAATCAATACTTATTATTGAGGAGGGTAGATGTTATATTTTTTCGTCTTTCTGTCTGATCCCAAGTTAATATAGGTAATGCATATTAGATGAAGTCTGTCAAAACCTTTGAGTATTTATATAAAATAATAGTTTTAAAAAACTAAAAGAACACGCTTTATTAGAAAACTAACAATTAAAAATAATTATAATTTCCAGTACGCTTGGGATAAAAGTAAAGTGGTCAACAAACAAAATTCATTTCCACACTATAGAATAGAAAATGAGAGTTATCAACAAAAAGAAAATAATTTTTTACCATCAAAAGCGTGGGGTGCTCTATATCAATTAATATCATTTGATAATAAACAGATATTGGTAAAAGTAAAGTCTCTAAGACGAAAATGTAAAAATCATAAAAATCACCCACGCTTTTTCTGGCCAAATTATTTTATTTTTGTTGATAACTCTAGTTTTATCTATATGGTGTTGGAGATGATTTTTTTGTTTGACCACTTTATTTTCTCCCAAGCGTACTGGAAATTTAAAAATTATTTTTCATTTTTTAGTTTTCTAATAAAGGGTGTTCTTTTAGTTTTTTTAAAACTATTATTTATTTTTTATTTTTTAGTTTAATATTTTACAGGAATAAGATCAAAAATGTAAATAGGCACTATCTTTAATTCGATACTATTGTAGTATGAGCTAAAAGTACTACTCTTCTATAAAAAACACCCTCCCAGCAGGATTTGAACCAGCGACGTATGGATTACTGAAATTATATTACCACTAAGAGTTCACTGCTCTTACCAACTGAAGCTTTACACGATGACTCAAAAACTCGACAAGTCCGCAACCTATTACACCAGTTTTCATTTTTTTTGATTTTCGGATGATTCTGGCCGGGATTTTAGAAACAAAATAGTGAAATTATTGCTTTGTCACGATTATCTACACGTATAAAAAGTTCAAGTCGATCCAATGTTTCTAAGTGGGTGAAAATCGCGTTGGAAAGATTCCGTTACATTGATACAAAAATACTCTTTTTTGTTTTTCTGATGATTATGGCCGGATTTTAGAAAATAAATATGAAATATTGTATTGTCACGGGTCCTCTACACATGTATACTAAGTTTGAAGTCGATCCGATTGATTTTAGTGGGTAACAATCGCGTTGAAAGATTCCGTTACATAGATAGATAGATAGATAGATACAGGTCAAGCTAATATAAAGCGTGTAAAAAGTGAATAATTATCCTAACTGCATTGTGATTACTCAGATTGTATGGACGAATACAGGATGTATCGATATTAATAGCACAAACTAAAACGTTTAAAAATATAAGATAATGGATGCATACACGCTACAGGTCCACAGATAACGAAAGCTCTTCGGACGTCAAACGATCACATCCGAAGCGTTCTCCTAGCTCTTCGTGGTAGCGCACGTTGTGGTTTATAGCATGAGGAGCTTGATGGATCAACATTGACACGCAAAACGGACCAGATGGCGAACATTATTTAAAAATGCATGAACATTTTGTGATCAAATGATACGTATTCCAGAATGTTTCTCATTTTTAATTTTTATCCTGGGTAGCACTGCATACCGTGCGTCCATTGAATACCCGCCCCTGACCCATGCCCATGTGCGACAGATATAGTGGCTAAATATGACTCAAATAAAATGTCATTGCCCCACCCGGGGAAAAACATCCCATATTGATCTGAAAATTAAAAAAGAAGGGGTAAACACAGAATGATGTAACAAAGGGCCTTAGTGTAATCATTTATATTAGTTTATTTAGATATTAGTTCTTCTTTAAGTCAAGTATTTTAAATGATTGTCTTTCAATTTTCAATGAAGTTTCGACTGCCTTGTGAAATATTACAAAAAAGCTAAAAATATGTAGTGTCTCCATGTACATCCTAGCCAAAATGAAATAAGTCATCTCTTGAACGCACATTTCTTTAAGTCCATACTCGGCACAGCGCTGGTTTCAAATAGGAAACTAGTCATAATTGTTACAGTCCCTGAGCTACTGGTTTAAGTGGCATGAACTGAAGACCTCAGACATGTCCTGTTAGGTCAGCTGTTAAGATGCTGATCCACTGTTTCTGTTCATGAAGCGATGGTTCGAGTCCCAAATTATGCCAGTTTCGTACTATTGGTCTTAAAATGACCTCCTTTAGATTGGAAATATACATGAATGGCTATAACCCGGCCCAACGCTTCTAGGGGAGACAAATGCGGAACTGTATGCAGTTGCGTAACATTGAAAGGAGCGTTCTAGTAGCGGGGAGTGAAGCGTGAACACTAAATGCGTAGGACAAGTTCCAGTCAAAGACCCAGTCTCTCGGGGTAGAAACGAGAGTCCTTGCCCAGGGGATATGGGTGAAGACCAGTGTGAACGAATAGTACAATACGAGGAAGCTGCACATATTCTTCGGGACAAATGTGAAGACACATCACCGGGTACAAGGAGAACAATCCTCAACGCGTCAGATAGCGGAAGTGGTATCCCTTGTTGGGTTTTAATACAGAAGACGGTAGACGGCGTTGATATCGAGTCGTTTCGAGATAACAGCCCATATAATCTTACCTGCGACGAGACGCCAAGTAAGATCGTCAGGGGCAATTCGCGATATTATATTTTCAAGTCGCATGGTAAGGAAAATACCGGCAAAAATACTAAAAGGGCAAAGTGAGGATATAAAAAAAGATAACTGATATATTCACACTATTAGACAGAATTACACAATTACAGAGAGAATGGATTTGTACCACATCAATAGAAACGGATAACAATAGAATTCCTAAACAGATTATCATTACAACCACTACGACGAAGAAATGTTGAAAAGACCCGGTTGTATTAAACGATTGAAAATACCAAATCTAACATGAGATTTGAACCGACCAGCCGGTCAATTATGGGGATGTGCGGATGATCATGATGATGAGGTAACATTTTTTATTAATTTTTGTTTTGGCATTTGAATTTAATCAATGATAAACGACGTTATTTTAACAATTTCTGTACCAAAGCAGGGGTTTGTTTAGTAATTCAATGTATTGCATTCAATAGACGGGTGATGCGCCAGACGTCTGCGCAGAAGCAGCCGGCCTAACAAGTTTGTTATAAGAATCATATCGAGTTTACCATGGCTCAGCGCACACATTAAGGACATAGACACAAGGTAATCTCTCCTTGCATTGTTAAAACGTTGCAGGTTTACGCTCGTTGAGGCTGGGAAGGCATTTAGGGTCCATGCATATACAGCCTCAGAGGGGGTGAGATCCTCATCACAGGGTTATGGAAGGAATTGAAAACCCGTAGTGTTTTGGTCTCAGGAAGAACACGGTTTTCACACTCCACAAGAGAATACCCAAGAGAATTGAAGCTTTAATTACAGAAGTCTATAACGATACTCACTTCCATAAAGCCTTCCTCAAATGAACAACAAAATTTCGTCATTCCTTGGCATGCAGCTCCGGTAGCTCTTGCGGCTTTAAAAGATGCAGCTTTTGCACTGGATGCATGCAAAGAAGGAACTACCTGTCAAAATGATAGAATGTCTCGGCTCGCCCTTTGCAGAGGGAAAATGCCAACCTTGATTGAATAATATAATATTCTCAGGCGAGGTAACATTTTCTTCTACTCATGATGGCAAAGTGATTGTCAATCGTTCAAAAAGTGTATCATACGATCAGAAGACGTGGCTAGACCAATTTAGTCATGGTCAGTATCTAGTGTCGTCGTTGGCGATTTTGCAATCACTAACGGTCGGGGTGTGTGTGGAAGCTGGACGAACACTGGAACACGTGACATGTGATAAGGCTTAAAACTAGAGAAAATATGATGCCATCTGTTGAGGGTGACGTATCAGGAATGGAATTATTGGAATTAGTACAGGATAATCATACTGTCCGCACTTGTTCTAGCGGTGGCAAACTGCGTTCTCGGGTCCGAGAGGCAGGACACCGTATGATAGACGGCCTCTCTGTTCGCCAGATTTGAACCCAATCGAAAATGTGTGGGCCTAAGTTAAGAGAAAATAGAGATGAAATCTAATTGGCCCCTGCAGATGTACAAAGACGGCTTATGGGCACCATTCAAGTCGTCTGGGATGCTCTAGCCGAGACCATCCATGTGACGGTTAGAAATAAATTGATTGCATGAAGCCCCGCAGGATTTGAGGGCGATTATAGATGCCTGAAGGTTTCATGCATCTTATTGATTTTCTTTGTGTTGAAGTTTTCATTTAGAAGATATTATTTCTTTCCTCAGTATTATAAGAAGAATTTCACTTTATGGTTTTTGAGTGTTTTCTCCGTGTTGTTTGTGTGCATTAAAGCCCAAAAAAGTCAATATAAATTAAATATGAAAACTAATTACAGGAGAAATAGTATTATAACATTCAGTTTAAAAGAGAGTAGAACGGGAAATCGAACACATGCGTTCGAACGAGATGATGCCTGTTTTTAAACCTCCGACCACGGAAACTCAACTATGCCAATCTCTCTCTCTCTCTCTCTCTCCTCTCTCTCCTATATCACTCTCTATCTCTCGGCACTCATGTTGACTTGCGTGTACACACGGTTAGTAGTGCAAAAAAACCCAGTACAATTATGAAAACATGTTGATCGTATATTAAGGCTTGTTTCCGAGCGCTCACGAAGTTCACCAAATCAGGTTCATTAGGAATCTGCGAAATGACTCATTTATTTTGTTTAAGATTGTACATAATGCTGTATACAATGGCTTTAGAATCCACTATCTTGAATTGTTACTTGGACAAGTTCTTGGGTATGCGTGGTAAAATAATAATGCTACATTTCATAGCCATTTTATATAATTCAGGAATCCATATTTTGATTAGTAACCCCTTAGAAAATGGATATATAATTCTAGTTTTATTCTTCCAATGCCAATAGATATGGGACATTGACTAACTAGAATTCTAAATAAAATATTTCGTTGAATAGTGATGATAGTCAATATATATATAGAATGTCACCACCCCTTGTGGCTCTCGATTTTCCGGTTTTGGTTAACGCACGCAGCGGCCTTTACCCATGCTTTGATTCCGGTCGGGTTAGGGCTCCTGGTGATAGAATTTTTTCGAGGTTTTTCCTCTCACCTGCAAGACAAGTCAGGAAGCTTTAGGGCCAACGGTACCTCAAAAGAAGCGGCCATCTTCACCATGCTTACATTATCATTAGTAATCCTTAATTCGGTGTGGAAAGCAACATGGGAATGCTAAAACCTATTAATTCCCTAGTAAAGTGCAAAGCATAGCATAAAAATGCTCTGATTACAGTGAAAGACTGGCCCCGGCAGAATTATATGGATGGATGGATATATTAAGTAATTAATATAGTTTGTAGAGTGTCTCTCGACTGGCCGGCCACTTCGCGGAGACACTGCGGGGGCCGGAGTGAATGATGACTTTTGCACAGTTATTTTTCCCGCTAACGGCCGCAGGTCGAGTGTTGTAAATATTATTATATATATATATATACAGGGTGTAAATTCAATTTACCGCACAAATTTAATACGTATAAGAGGGATAGTATATATATCAACTGGAGCGGAGATTTAATAAACTAATGGCTCTCGACTACAAAAATGCTCCGAGTTTCCGATTCAATTTGTAAAAGGGCGGGTACGCCACCTGATATTCAAATTAAAATGGAAATTAACATCCTATAGAGACTGTAACTTGCAAGAGTATGCGCCATTTAGCTCAGTGGATATCACTCTTACACCGAGCAAACGCATGAGATTGCATCACGTTCGAAACTACGACAGTTATGTGTACACTTTTTCTTTATTCCGTCATTATGTCTTGTCCTTATATTAGTGACGGAAGTAAATTTACGTTCAGGAAATAATTGTTTATTTCAGTATTTACCAGCATACGATTTGGAAGGTAGGCGCAGTTCATGATACAAAATATATATACGTCAGTATTGTACAGAAATTGTTTGAAAGTTGTAATATTTATGCACATACAGGGCGTGGAGTGTAGTAAAGTAAAATAGATTTCGCAAAATAAATTGTGCAATCAGTATGTCTTTACTGTATTAAAATCGCCTTATTACAGGAGTAATAAAATGAGAGAGATAGAGAGTATGTACATTATGGCATACATAATATATTGGGAGAATGAGAACAATAATTTATTGTATACCAGAAAAAAAGTAAAGTTACCTCACATTCAATTAGAGGAAATTGTTTCAAATGGCCACCACCATTCTCACAACACAGACAGACATCGGGCGCAAAGGATTGTCTTACCCCGTTCAAGCTACCAGGGTGTGCGGCGGATCACATCAATGTTGCAATCTTATGCGTTGACAAATAAAAGTTTATCTTGTATCAACAGGGGGGTCGCTAACACAAGTGTTTTTCAGGGTTTTTTTTTTGTCCCCCAAAAAGAACAGTGGACAGACGATAGATCATGGAGAGCGAGTGGCCACACTACAGTCTCTAGCTGTATCTTCCTATATCCAGAGCCAGGAAACCCTTCATCCAAATGATTCGAACATTCAGGTGAAATGGGAAGGAGCATGATGTAAGGAGAAATTTGTTCTAACACTCTTGTTGGGACTAGTACTCAAAACAGTTTTATTAAATGACAACATTGAATCTCTGTGGAGAAGAAGCAAGGGGCCATATGTGGTCAGAAATTATGATAACATATACTCACAAAAATCTCGTCTGGGACCCCTATCAAAGATGGCATGAGGATTTATATTCCACATATGAGTGTTTCTTGGAGTTCAGAAACCAATCCCATCGTTAGTTAATATTGCCTATAATTAAAACACCCCAAGGAGGAAAAGAAGAGCCAGTGGCAAAACAGCAACGCCCAAGTTAGGATCGTAGTATCGTCTGATCGAAGTCCACTGGCTGTAAGGGTTTGTACTTTTTTGCAGATGATGAAGGAACGGATACAGCCGATTCGTGCAGGACTTTCCATATAGTTTGATCGTTGTGCCAAGTAAACGTTACCGATTAGAAAGATTGTAGAAGGATAAATAAAATGCGGCGGCGTAGTCTTTCAATGGCGTCTACTTGTTTAACCTTCAAACTTCCCATGACTCCCGAAACCGCATATTAATCCAAAAGACTCGAAGGTTTGTTCGGTGAGAAGGCCGTCTCTTCAGATACCGCTACTTGTACATGGCAGCAGCTCTTGCACCATTACTCGTGCTGCAACATAAATCAGATGCGTTTC